>JANBXA010000395.1:8375000-8610000 GCA_030556225.1 Cricetiscus sungorus | reverse complement strand
AAGGAAGATTTACAGGTCACAAAGAGGCATACAAAGATGCTCTACGTGGGGTCAGCAGAATGGGTTGATGAGTAAGATGCTTTCTGCCAACCCGAGTTTGATTTGGGAGAGATGTATGTACATGTGTGTGCGTGTATGCTCATGCTGGTACCGCTCCCTCCACCGCCCCCCCCCCAGAGGATATAAACACTCAAAGTCCACTCTCAGTGTCATACTTTCTCCATCATGGCTCTGTAATCTCCCCCAAAACAGAACTACTAACTGAGGTCCAAGAATTCCAATACATGAATCTATGCAGGTCATTACCACCCAAACCACCACATAGGGCTTGTGTCGTAGGAGAAGTTATATGCCTGTGTAGGAGCAGGGGATAGAAGGGAGATTTGGTACCTTCCTGCTCAGTTTTGCTGTAAATCTAAACTGCCTCCCCCCAAATGAATAACTATAGGATTATTTATTCCTATGACACAAACTGATGACTGAGAACTAGTTGTCCTGTGAGGCTGGCTGCCTTGGTGATGAGAGACCCACTAAACAATAAAGAGCCTTGTGGCTGGATGACTCCAACCTCTGCATTTAATGATTAAGAAAACAGATCTAGAGAATTTGCTTTTATTTTGAGATCATGTAGTAATATCCACATAGTAATGCATGAACTCAGATTTCTTCCAACTAATTTGAGCCTTCTTTTCTATTAGATCACCTTTCTTTGATTCTGCTGTATTTTTAGTACCATTCCAAGTAAGAAATGTATAGTCAGGGGACTTATACTCATAAAAATAAGTTTTTGTCCTAAATGTAAGTGCTGTGTACATAAATATATACCTAGATTATATATTCACATTTGTGTGTATGTATGTAGGTATGCACGTGTGTATTATGCATATATATTGTGTGTCTATTTCTTTTCTCTGTATTGGGGCAAGTGCCTTACTACCGATCGTGCCTTTGGCCCTGTGTACAACAATGACTTGCTTTAGAATTCTTTGTTCAGTAAATGGAAGTCAAACAGATACAGATTGGGAATGAGTGTTACCCAAATGCCTAGTGCTGATTTTAACAATGTCTTTTATTTCACTGAGTCAGATATGACTTTTAACAGAAGATATTTCACTGTGCATGCTGGTGTATTTTTTTTAAATCTTGAAAAGATGAAATTAAGCTTTTTTAAAAAGTCTAATAACTCAAAGAGAAACCCAACCAGGTTTTAATTTGACAATGTTAGTCACGTGCACGGCAGTCTCACAGCTTGCTTTCCTCCCTTTACTATTCAATTATCTGTAAATACTGTATACGCTCGGCTAAGATGCTAGGAAGTCTACAATTACATTAATGTAGCTTCTTAATTGCCTATAATGGCATTTTCAGGCTCCTGCAATCTATCACATCTATCATATTCCTAATAAAATTATTCCATTTTTGTCTAAGGCCTTTTTATTTACTCTTCATTTAATTTGGGGGAACTTGGAAAACCATAATTTGATTTTTGAGAAATTAAATCATTGGCAATGAAGAAGCAAATAGGAATCCCAGGTTAAGAGTAGAATCCACTTATGAGGTAGTTACTGAGAGCTCCAAGTCTGGTTGATGATCTATTTTGTGCCCAAGGCGGCAAACAATACCGAGTGAAGAATGCACATATTCTTTGCTTGGCTTCTCAGGTGTCCTCTGGGGAGGAATATGAAGGCTGGGGACCCCTTTGATGTCTAGAACAGGTGTCCCCTGATGTTGAAATT
The DNA here is from genome assembly GCA_030556225.1 of Cricetiscus sungorus. Taxonomy (NCBI): domain Eukaryota; kingdom Metazoa; phylum Chordata; class Mammalia; order Rodentia; family Cricetidae; genus Cricetiscus; species Cricetiscus sungorus. Next base: position 8,608,264 of record JANBXA010000395.1, on the reverse strand, counting down.
AGATGTATTAGCCTTCCAAAGTTAGTTACCCTTAAGGCAAATTTCATCTGCACTGTCCCACTTTGCCCAGTCAGAACTGCAATTGGCATTTCCAGACCAAAGATTCTCAAAGAGTTTTTGAAATCCTAGTAAGACATTGATACACACACACACACACACACACACACACACACACACACACACACACACACACACAGTACAAAACTCACTGGGAAGTCTGCAGGCTGACTCCTAAATACCAAACCTTGTTTAAGCCACTACAGGACAGCTTCGCACAGGGAAAGTCAAGAATGGTTGTGTAGGGAGGCTGAAGGGAAGTTAGAGCCCTCTGTGGGGCCGTGCCTGTGGGGACGGTGCCAGTATGGCTAGCTATCTATTCTCATGCTCTGCAGTCCTTCCTTTTGAATACCTCTAGCGGTATTTGCATTCCCTTGCTATTTGTTTGCTCAAAGCTCCCCATTCTGCTCCATCGAAGCCAGGGATGGAATCATTTCATTTTGCAATCCAACTGCAATTGTATAGGTGTTCTCAGGAGAGTAACTGGCATGCTCTTTTGTTGGGTTTCTGGGAAAACCATGGCATAGACATCATTTCTGGGTTCAGGCAAGGTGTTGTCCTTTGTCGTCCTAGGTCTCTCGGTTTAGTTCCTGGGCGATGGTCTTCTTAGGCTGCTCCCTGGCCTCAGCAGAGACTCTCCATGGTTCCTGACTTCTGGCAGTTGCATTTTGACCTGGACCACAAAGTTGGTTGAAAGGTGAGTTTTGGTCCAGTATGTTCAAGTCTCTCTGCCTGATGGTGTTATAGCATGGAAGGCACTGGAAGAAGTGTGGTGTGTATGTGTGTGTGGGGGGCGGGGGGGGGGTTGTATGAGTTCTGTATTGCTGTGAACACAATAACTTACAGGGATAATTTAGGTAAGAAAAGATTTATTTTGGCTCCTGGTTAAAGAGGTTGTCAGTCTATCATACCCAGGAAGGCTTGGTGAGCTCATAGTGACAACTCTTCACATATTAAACCATGTATAAACCTCAAGAGTCTACCCACAAAGACCTACTTCTGTCACCTGGGTCACTTCTCACAAGTGTTTCAGACTCCCAAAATAATGCCACAAGCTGGGAAATAGGCATTCTAAATGTTAGCTTTTACAAACATTTGTAACACACACACACACACACACACACACACACACAAGAGCGGGGGAAGAGGGAAGGAGAGAGAGAGGGAGGGAGAAAGGGAGAGATGTCTTTTGATAAGTAGATGATAAGAAATGACAAATTCGAAGCTTTGAAAATAGAAATCCCCCTATCCAACTATATGTCTTGAGAGACATATAGCAAGGCAGTTGCAAACCCAGATTACCTAGCTGGGATACACATTCCAGGATCAGTTCTTGGCAAGTTATTCATTCCTCTGTTCCTCAGTCTCCTCATCTGGAAAATGGACAGAGGTGTGGTACTATTTGTTTATCCATGCCTACTTATTGTGGGAGGATGCCCACATTGCCCTTCCTTATTAAAACCCCTTGAGTTAGTTTTTCTATCAATGCGTTCTACCGCTTTAGATGAAATTACTAGACCCAAACCTTTGGGGTGTAGTTAGGATGTTTCCTGTTGCACATAGGCTGCTACTGTGAAATGCTGCTTGTGTAGGGGATAGTATTGAGCCATATCTTTCTGCTACGATGTGTAATATATATTTAACACTCATGGAAAGTCTCAGGCACTAGACACTTTAAAAGACAACATCTCTAGTGACGGTAACTTTGAAAGTGATTTCGTCTAGCAGAGAGCTTGGTGCATGTTTTCTAGGAGTCGAGTGCTTTCCTGCAGGATTTCTCTGGTAGTAGCTCACTTTCTTTCACAATCATTTCCCCAGTTCTTCTTCTTAGTATTAAGTAGCATATTTAATGGTATTGATGTCATATTAATATATGGATGGCAGATGACATGAGTCCCTAACTTCATGCATTCTGATGAGAAGTCTTGATTGAAGGTTAACAAAAAGATCATGGATAGATGGTCGGAGAATTCCTTCTTACTTTCTCTTCCTCTTTGCCTTTTGTAAACATTCAGTTTGATGGTTAAATAAATAAAAGAAATATCTAAGTGTGGAGTCCCTTTTTTATTTTTTTATTTTCTCTGGCTATAAGGGAATTAGAATGGCAGACATGTTGAAATTGGGCATGATGTGTGGAAAATGGCTCTTTGTAGTTGCCTGGAGAATGTGAGAATGTTTAGGGCCAGTGTGTTATTTGCTAGCCTGCTTGACCTGACGCATTGGCATCTGAGAGGAATGGATCTCAGGAGAGGATTTATTTGGGTCACCATAGCAACAGAAGGAGGGGTGTGCAACGATCTGTCTGTAGGCCTATAAAGAATGCACGCAAGCCTGTGTGACAACTGCACTGCTGGCTTTTTTGGGTTTATGTGTTCCAGGGAAAATCTAATATTGAACTTTTCCAGTGGCATTCAAACTTTCTCTGGCCACTGGTGGTTAATGTGCTGTGAATCAGGCTTTGATGTCTGATATCTCCTTAAGAAGTTAGATTCCTCCAGGAATTCAGTGACTATTAGAGTTTGAGTCATAATGCCATCGTGACAGTCTAGTGGGACTAAACTTTTAAAAAATTATCTTGTTCTATCTTTTTTGGTTTCTGACTAATAAAAAAAAATGTTCTTTTTTTTTTTTTTTTTACCAGTGTGTACTAACACCAGGAACCCTGTTTTATCATTCCATTATGGAGCCGAGCATTTTAAATGTCACTTCGAAGAACATTTTACTGAGCCTCTCACAAAGAAATGCTTTTCATGTTGGGATTCAATATGGGAATTTAATTCAACCTTGCACAGAGATGCTGGGAAGATTAACAGATTATGGGATGGAAATGGAAATTTAAATGGCAGATCAAAGAGCATTGAGTAGGCTGTCTTGACTCCCCCAGCTAAGAGGCAGATGAGTAAAACAAAGCATATGTGTTTGAAAAGGAGAATGCATCAAAGAGAGTAACACATGTCTCTTTGAAATCTCTATGCTGGGGACCAGGTGTTAGAATGTGTAGATACATCAGGACATGAAGGGACAAGAAACGATTGCTTCTGGAGTGGCTTCCCCTCCTTTGCCATGTATATGGGTCTTTACCCTGTCTTCGCCCAGGCTTTCCCCAACTGCTTTTCCTGGTTTTCTATAGTTCTTGTGTGAAACCTCCAGTTAGGTCTGTCTAGACACTGTCTGTCTGTCTGTGTGTTTGTTTGAATGTCCCTGTCTGCCTGGGACTGTCACATTTTTAGCACTGACCACCCAGGCGATTCTTTAGGCCTAGACAAACTCAGCACCTAGGGCTATTTCTGATTTCCGCTATTTCTATCGCTACTCTGTTCTCTGTCACTTTGCTAATGGCTCCAAAATGCGTTGTGTTTCTATAATTAGCTACATCGGCATATTTAGCATTTAAATCATTAAAATTAAATCCAATGAGATATTTCATTCTTTAGACCCTAGGCTTGTTCTCAATGCCCTCTCTATTGGATAGTGTAGACACAGAGCATTATTAGGATCTTAGAACAATCTAGATGATAGTGCTGGTCTATGCAACACAACTACTGGGTTTTAGGTATTGGGAGAGCTGGGACATGCAAAGTTTCCCCACTATATGGCTTAGATATAATGTTAGCTAGCAGCATGGTGATCTAAAAGAAGCAAACACTTCTTTGAACGTACTTCCTGTGACAGTCTCCTTATGCCAACGATGGAACATGTAATAAGCCTATCTATCACCCTTAGTGGGTTATTCATCAAACAAGTATTGAGCACCTGTACTGAGGGCGCCATGATGAATGATGGCGTCTGCCTTCTAGTATCTTAGGATCTAAATGAGGAGAAGAGCCATAAAGCGCATAACACGCCTCTTTCTGAAGTTCACAGAAAGGACGGGTCAGCAGCTGAGGTTTGTGGTCAGGGTGGGCTGTGCAGCCACGATGCCTCAGTTGGGCCGAGCAAAGAGAGGCAATGCAGTGAGCAAGGCCTTGAGTGCAACAGTTGCACGGTCTCAGTTTCACTTGTGTTTTCTGCTGCCTGTGTGATTTTTGAGTTAGTTTTATAACCTGATCCTAACTATTAAACGAGGAGGGTAATACCTTTGCTACATGCTCACTGTCATGCATATGTTAGCATCCATTAAGCTTATTGTATAGACCCTGGCAGAGGGCATGTGCAATATAATTATTTATTAAGTCCAGCAAACAGGGATGTAGGATAGTACTTAAGACTCAGAATGTGAAAGAGAGACGTGTATGGTTGCACTAGAGTACCACAGACTTTCTATGGCAGTAGGGTTTTCAACACTGCTGCTGCTGCTGCTGGTAACAGTATGGGTATGGGATGTCAAGGAGAGGTGTGATGAGGGAAAGATGGAGGACAGAGCTGCCGAGTGGAAATATGAATATGTCTGTTTAAATGTTGGGAAATCCTTGAATTTTTAAATAGGGAGTCATGAGATGTGCATGCTGAAAATCCCCCAGTTCCAGTCCCAGAAGAATACATTCAAGAAAATAGTCTCTAAAATCCAACTAGGATCAAGCGTTGCTAATCAGGAAGTTAAATAAAATTGCCAACTAATTAGATGTGTGGAAGGAGTGACAGGGAGAGGAGTCAGGTGACAGTCAATTGTTAGTTTATTTAATATGCCCGAGATAAAAAAGAAAAGACAGTAAATTTGTAGGCTAATTTCAAAGGCAGATTTTCCTACTTCTAGAAGATGGCACAGAGTATGCTATATTTGCTTACTGATATGTTTGTGAACTTGTAAATGGAACTTTCAGTGTTTTTTTTTTAGAGAAAATATCCCTGAGATATGGAGAGAGATAAAGGGGAAATTTGAGGGCAGAAAGTTTAACATTATTCTGTTATTCTAAGTTATTGCTTTGTCTTTAGAAAAGTAATAAAAGCTTATTTCCTTTATAACTTTGTCTGTGTGCTGAGGGCTGTCACATTAGCCCCGCATTAGTATCAGATTTTAATAAAGGACAACATGGTGGGAAGAAAGATGTTTGCTGAATCTAAGGAGCAGGCCATATAATTTAGTTTGAGAAAGGTTTCTAATATTGTTTTTATTTTCTCATTGCCTTGAAAGTGGTATTTGACTTTGTCAAATAACTACAAACAGAAAACAAAGGCTGTGTTTAGTTAGTACTTGGGAAATGGCGCCAAACAATGTGGGCAGGACTTCCAGGCTACTTGACTAGCTTGCTTCACTCGTTTACTTTTGATGGCATTCTGTAGCCAGAAAAGACTTGTGTGCCTTGATCAGCAACCGTCTCTCAAGGGGCCAGGGATATAGCTCAGTCCCTTGAAGGGCTGAGGTTTTGTAACTGATACTTAGCATGTGTGAGGCTCTGGGCTTCACGCTCAGCAGTGATAACAGTGAAAAGAATCCCTTGAGGTGATCTCTCCTTCCATTCCCTATACCGTTGACAGTGTCCTTAGATGAACTGCAGTGTCTTGAGCTTTTGGTAGTTCCTAAGTTTTGGTCCTTGGCAAGGAGCTCTTTCCTGCAGTCCTAGGGTCTCCCAATGAGTACTCTTTTCTCACAGTATCTTCTGAGGATCCCAGATTTCCTAGCAAGGCAATGAAAAGCCATTTTTTTCCCTATAACTAGATCTTTCCATCTAATGTCATCACTTCCTATTTCCCACCCTGGGATACCAGTAGGCTGCTACCCAAAGCACCAGCATTTCTCATTTCCCATCTTTGTGTTGCTTCTTAGCTTTGAAAGAAGATGATAACAAAACGGAGAGGCAAGTAGTGGTACCTATTTATAATTGTGTAATATTTGTGAATGTAAGTGAGGAAACTGAAGTTTAGAGATGCTGAGAAATCTATAAAGGATCACATGTCAAAACTGGAGGTGCTAGTAGTCTACCCCAAGTGGTCTGGCTGTAGAATACATGCTCCCAACCTTACCCTGCAAGTTTTCCTTTCCCTGACTGCCCTGAGCCTTTACCCATGTACCTCGATTTTGTCAGAAGGACCACATCTAGTGATGGAATCTACAGGGCTATCACTTGGCAAGGAAGCTCTTCCAGACACTAGAGCTTCTCTCTTCCAAGTGTGCATGACATTTGATATTTTCCAGAAATGGAGAAAATCACTAGGACTCAGCACCTATGCCTTTCCACAATCACTTTCTTTTATTAAACATCACGACAGCAGTGGTCATCATATCAATGGTTCACATTCGCTTACAGATGGACAAAGAGACTGGAGGATGTTGTAATGTCTCCTAAGTGGTGAGTCTTCAGAGATGACACCGAAAAAGTGGTCAGGAGACAAAAGACTCAACTTTCCTTTATATTCTTCTCAGTAGAAATCTATTCCCTGCTCTCCCTGATTCCTGCATCAAGTTTCCATGAGGCCCTTGTTTGTCGATTATTTAATGTGCTTTTCTGTTGTACTCCTTCCTTAATGGTGGACTCTGCCTTCTCTGAACTTTCTCCATGGCAGCCCCAACTGCAGCTAAGAAAGGCTAAGGAGTCCCTTTTGTATAGTCATTCTCTCTCTCATCAATCTGAGATAAATTAGCCCCAGGCGTGAGGTGGGCAGCATTGATAACTGAGTCTCAGTAGCGTTGCTATTTCTTTCTATTTGTCTAAAACACAGCTAAGAAAAAAAATCCCCTTGCTGCCAGAGAAAATGGAAACGCCTCACCTACAGGTCAAACCCTATTACACTGAATGCTGCCCAGTCGAGGTCTCTTTGGATAAGAAAGCTTTAGGCCATAGCACCCATCTTTCCTAAAGCTTCATGGGACCATTTCCTCCTCCCAGCCGCTCCCTTTTCATCTCCTTCTTTCATCTTAACCACTTCCAGAGCAGTATCCCACCTCACTGTTTGAAATTTGTAGACAGCCCTTTCTTCTCTAAATTACCACCAAAGCCCACCAAAGTACCACTACTTTCTGTAGCACTCAAAGTCAGCCCTGCCAGGTACTGCACTGCTTCTAGGCCGCTACCTACCCCTTTATCCTCAATGTCCCCACAGGCTCCCATGACATAATAGGAGTTCCTAGAGCAATTAAGTACTCTTCTTTGGGCTTCTGAGGGATGGGCCACCTGCCATTTCTCTGGTAACCCTCTGTATTGTCCTTTTCTCCCTTGAATGCTGTGTGGAGTGTTAGCCGGAGATTTAAGCTTTCTATCTCTATCCGGGCTCTTTCCCTTCCTGATGTATCGTCTTTGCCCTCTGGCTTGCTGTTTCATTGCTGTCAACCTCCCCGGGCTACCTCCTCACTTTAGTCTCTGCAGTGTTCCTCATCTCTAGTACCCCCTCCACCCACACAGGGATGCTTGCAGACCGAACACTCATGGGTACTGCTTCCACTGAGGGAGTCAAAACTTTATTCCCCATTAGGAAGCCACCTAGGACTCCGTCTTCCCGTGTATCCCTCCTGCCCATTGACACAGGTATAAAGCTGAAATCAATTTCAAATGACTTTGTCCTCCCTTCAGTTAGACTGAGGATTGGCAGATGTTTCTGGAAAGGGACAGATAGCAAACATCAAAGCTGTGTAGGTTAGGTGGCCTCTGTGGCCCGAAAGCAGCTATAGGCAATATGCAAATGGTGGGCACAGATGTATTTCAACAGAACTTGATTACAAAAAAAAAAAAGAAGCCAGTGGCTGAGAATTTGTTTCGGGATCATCGTTTGTGAGCTTGTAGTCAGGATGGTATCTGCTGTTTCAAACCTGTAGTCTTTGAACCAGTAAGGGGGGATTGATTCCAGTGTCCTTCCTCTGATGGAGTTCAGGTTAAACCACTGTGTTTTGTTCCCAGCAGTGCTACTCTTGACCTACCCTGAACCATCTGTCCAGATTCTTTCAGTTTCTCTCTCACCTTAGTTGAAAAAGGGAGTTCTGCTTTCTGCTGCTTTCCCACATCTCTGTTGATTGTGTCCTCCCAGATCCCACACTTACTTATCTCTGATCTCATTTTGTTCTTTACTCTTTAAATCAACCTCTTGTGCGTGTGCTGCTAGGGTCGTCTCTGTAGTTTTCAGGGGCCCAGATCTAGGGCTCAAGAGACGGCTCAGAGGTTAAGAGTGCTGGCTGCTCTTCTAGAGGACCCTAGTTCAATTCCTAGCACTCACATGGCTGCTCACAACTGTCTGTAACTCCAGTTCTAGTTCTGAGGGACCAGACACCCTCACACAGACATGCGTACAGGCAAAACGCCAATGTATATAAAAAAATAAATGATAAGGAATCATTAAAAGAAATTTAAAAAGAGGCCCAAATCTAGTTTTTGTTGTTGTTGTTCTTGATGATGATGCTATTGTTCCTTGTTTTCTTCCTAGTTAATTTTCAGGAAAAAAAAATCAACTGAATAACCCAGTTTTTAATGGTGAGGCTCACATAGATATGGTTGAACTTCATAGAGTTTAAAAGATTATTGATTTGGTACCAGTTCCTTGGTTGTTAAGGACATGACTCATTCCTGTAAGTATAAACAAAAATCACTTTATTACAGGACAATGGATAATTTACAGACATCCCAGGCCTGGGTATAAAGTGTGATTTTCACAGAGCTAGAAATAATCCTGCTAGGAGAAACACTCCAAAATAGTAAGGGACTTCTTGAGGCCAGACCCTACTGCCAACTCTGAGTACAGCTTGTCACTCCCACACACTGCAACTCCCCTGCCCCAGCCTAAGGCTGGACTCTGTGGCGGCCAAGAATCCTACATCTCCAGTTGCTGTTCGTGTCTGCCTTCCTGGTGTTCTGTGGTTTGTCGGCCTGGCAGAACCGAGTTCACACAGAGAACAAAGAAGGCTAAGAACTGTAGCTCTCCAGCTTCTGCAGTATGGGAAGGTGGAGGAAGGAGTTAAATTGGGATGCCACCACCACCTGCTATGACTACCCAGCGACCACGCTGGGTCTTCTGTAGTTAAAGTAGGGGACCAATGCATATTTGAAATAACGCTGATTTGGTACTGTGTGTAAAAGGCCTCCCGCGTAAGTATTTATTAAATGGCTGTTATGTTTTTGTTACTGGACCCTGTATGAATACTTTTACTGAATAAAAATACATCCACAACACAAAAGAAACCTTCCTTACGCTTAAAGTCATAAGGACATAAGAAGATGGAGCAAGCCCCTCAGTGTTCTGATTAGCTGAATTCTCCTTCGCACAGTTCATACCAACATGAAGGTATTCTTACTCCATGTGTGTGCTCATTGTCGATTGCCTTTGACCTAACTCCAATAGCCATGTGTTGGCTTTTGTGCCGGGAAACCCAGCAGTCAGTATTCAGGCATTTGTATTGGCCTGCCCTTGGGGTTCTGACAGGATACACCCTCAGCTGCATCCACTAAGAACACCACCTGTGCACATTCACTATGTTCCCTTTTAAAGGGGTCTGCCCCCTCTTTCTTTCTCTCACCCCCCCATGTGTGTCTGTGTGTTGTCTGCTTCTCTCTCTCTCTCTCTGTTTCTCTGCCTGTTTCTCTGCCCCCCCACTCTCTCTTCTCTTCTGTTAATCCTGTTTCCAGAGTCCAATCTCTCTCCTCCTCTCCCTAACTTTTCCCATTCCCTTTCCCCTAATTAAAAACAAACAAACAAACAAATCCACCGGAGGTCTGTAGAATATTATCTTTTTCTCTTGCTTTGCTTTTTTATAAATTACACCATCACCTACAATGGTTTGCACAGTGAAACTAACAGGGCACCTATATACAGAAGTGTAGTCAAAGGTCGCAGCCAGAGCAGTAGATCCTTATGACTAAGGAAGGGCTTAAGCAGTGGCCATCACTATTCATCCAGGCTGGGATTCACCTGGTTTATCCAAAGCTATCATCAACCGAGTCAGATACATTCTGGGGAGGTGCTGGACACAGCGGTGAAGATCTACAGACCAATTTTAATGGTCAATACTGTCATTTGATAGATGCTATAATAATCTGGAATGTGGGTCTTGGTAGAGGCCTGTGGGGGATTATTGCAATTACACTAATTAAGGCAGGGACATCCATCCAGTGTGGATGATACCATTTCCTGGCTGGGACTCTGCAATGCATGTGATAAAATAAGCTGAACATGGAATTCATTGCTCTCTTCTCCCAGCTTTTTGAAGTTCCTGCTGCCTTGATTTTCCCACCACGGCTCCCTGAATTATGAGCTAAAATAAACCATTTATCCCTTAAATTGCTTTTTTGTTTTTGCAGAGTATTTTGTAACAGCAAAAGAAAAAGTAACAAATACATCACTCTGATGATGTATTTACCTATAGTGTGCATGCAAGGAAACTATACAGAGAGAAAAAAGGTGAGGGTTTTCAGGGAGACTCATGGTGGTTGTGACTGAAGATGACTGTGGCCATGTGAGTTGGCGTCCACAGAGGCTGTCTCTCTTGAGACCTTCAGTAGAGCTTAAGTGAGGCTCTAACCTTATAGCCTCTAAAACTATGAGATGCATGTGCCCAGCCTTGGGGGCTTCATTATAGTAATGGAAAAATGCCTAACACAATAAGCTGTACATAACCACAGCAGAACAAATACGGAAATGCTTGGAGAAGGTAAAACACATGGGATCCCCCACACTCATTCTTGGGTTTCGTGTGATAAAGAAACAGGCGTTTCTGGCAGCCGTTGCGTGCAGTAGAGATGACAAGTGCATCTATTTTCTGATCATGGCTAACTAAGTTTGGAGCTCTGATGGGAGATGTTATTCTGTAAATATGTTTCTCATACTGGTTAATTAATAAAGCCTGTGGCCGATAGGAAACAAGATAGGTGGGGCTAGGAGACCAGGAGGAGGAAAGAGGAAGTAGTTGGGAGGAGTCAAGATGTAGACCTGGGAGGAAGGAAGGCGCTCCCGGATAAGATGAGCCACGTGGAAATACTTAGATAAGTAGAAATGGGTTAATCATTAAGACAGAGCTAGCCCATAAACAATAACGGTAATTGGCCAACAGGATTGTATCAAATACAGAGTCTCTGAGTGTTATTTGGGGCTCACGTGGCAGCGGGACCGGGAGGCCGGCGGGGAGGAACAAAGAGTAAAACCTGCGGCAAGTGCGTTGCTTCCAAAGCCATCTCTCCAGCCCCAGTCTCCCAGTTAAGGAAATACAATGCCTGGCCAAAGATCATTGCTTAGAAAGATGCTAGAAGTAGGACTTAATGAATTAGCAGCAAAAGAACTGATGGTCTTTTGTTTTTCATTTTTCTTCATCTCATTTTATTTTACTTTTATACTTTGTCAAGTGAACTAAAAAAAGTTATATTTATTTAAATTAAAAAATCCAATGTACTATACATCATGAAGGTGGGAATTTTGTTGTTTGATCATATATGCTTAGTACACAATTGAGTCTCCAAGATCTATTGATTTCAATTCTCATTTTTAATAAAGCACTTAACTCACCAGTGATTCTCAACCTGTGGATCTCAACTTCTTTGGGGGGGAGGGTCAAATGTCCCTTTCACAATGGTCACATAAGGCCATCACAAAACACATATATACACATTATGATTCATGACAGTAGCAAAATTACAATTAAGAAGTAACAATGGAAATAATTTTATGGTGGGGGTTCACCACAACATGAGGAGCCGTATTAAAGGGTCACAGCATTAGGAAGGTTGAGAACCACCTTTTACACTTAGCAATTATTTCCTCATCTGTTGGTCAAATGCAAATGGAGACAATCAGTGAGCATCATTGATTATAAATATACTTGACTTATTTTTATCCTCTTAATGGTTTAAAATGTGTTCCGTTTAAATCTTGAGTTTAACAGTAAGGGAAGTAAAACACCCCACTCAATGTGTTAAAGATCCATTGTGTCATCTTTAGTGTGTTCCTGGAGGTACAATTCCTCTTCTTGTCTATATACAGCTGCAGGATGTTTACCAGAGTCTACAAGCTTACTGTTGCACGTGTGTGATGCTTCATTGTGCATAGGCCAGTTCTTCTTAGTGATCTCAGCACAGCTTAAAACAAAATGGGCCAGGGGGACATGTATAGATGGCAGCAGAGATGGACCTAATTTCTGTGGGAAGTGCATGTGGGAAAAGCTATGGGAAGCAGAAGATAGTCTCTAGGCACAGTGATGTTCCATAAGTTCTGTCGGAGCTCAAAAATAACCCATGTGTGTGCCTTACGTCTCCACGCATTGGAGAAGAGTTCTGATCAAGAGAAAGCAATGTGAGTGATTGAGATCCAGCCCAGAGTGCTAGAGAAATGACTGGGTGCCTAGCCATTAAGGATTCTCCTTCTGAGTCCTGGAGCAAGTATTGAATTCCCTGTGTGCTGTGCATCCCCAAAGCTGGATTCCAGGATGGTCACCATGTTGCGCGTGTAGAGAAACCATGCATATAACAAGGCAAGTCTTGAAGTGTCAAGTAAGTCAACAGTCTTTCTGGTTGTTGACATATTTGTTCTTTGTGTGTGTGTGTGTGTGTGTGTGTGTGTGTGTGTGTGTGTGTGTGTGTGTATGTGTACTTTATTGTTTTGCTTCTTGGCCAGAGTTTTTTCAGAACATCAACATATGGTCTTTCCAAAGCAAGGTGAGTAGATGGGGTGAGAGACGTTGATCTATTTAGTTTCTTTTCCTGTCAGGATCATCTTCTAGTCAACAGATATCACTAAAGGTTGTCTCACATTAAACGCAGCATCTCTGTTAGGACTGTTTCCAAGCTTGGAATAGGTAGTGGTGATCCGTGAAAGTCAACTCAACCAGAATAGTTTCTCCCCTCATGCTTATTTGCACTTGTGTTGTTAACAAAATTAGATGATGCTTACAGTTGTGGGTTTTTTCATTTTACCTGGTGGTAAAACACATCATTTAAGTAGGCTGGCCAGACAGTTCAATGGTGGAGAACTCTCGGGCTCTTTCAATGTGTGTGTTCCTAGCACACACATTGAGTAATGGCCTGTAACCCCAACTCCACAGAATCAGATGTCCTGTTCTGGTCTCCACAAGCACCCACACATATGTACATCTACCATGTGCACACATGTGAACATACTGCACCCACACATACATCTACCATGTGCACACATGTGAACATACTGTACCCACACATACATCTACCATGTGCCCACATGTGAACATACTGCACCCACACATACATCTACCATGTGCACACATGTGAACATACTGCACCCACACATACACCTACCATGTGCCCACATGTGAACATACTGCACCCACACATACACACCCACACACACACACACACACACACACACACACACACACACACACGGGAAAATAAGTAATCATAGATGAAAACCTAGTTCTAGTCCTGGAATTCAGAAGGAAAGCATGAGCTCTGAGTGCGGGCACATTTCCTGTTAAAAGTACTCTACATATAAATTTCCGCTTGCTTCCTCATTTCCTTAGAATAGGCAGGTGGGCAGATTTACACACATCTTGAGAGCAGTGATCCTCCGCTGAGGTTGCATGTTAGAATCCCCTGGGGAGGCTTTAAAAGGTATGAGTGGAGCAATCCGGCCCATTTAATAGCTGTGAGGTCTAGCCTGAACGCTGTCATCTTACAAACTCCCCAAGGATTCAGATGGGAGCTGAGAATGATAAATACACTTGGAGAGGCATGTGTCAGCATGCACTGTGTGTTGACTTCTTAGTTTATAACTAGTTTGGTTTTATGAGACAAGGTCATTACATTGCTAGCTTAGCCCTCCTGTCTCAGCTTCCTGAATAATGAGAGAACATACATGCGCCACTATGCTTGGTAGATTCTTAGTTTACAGCTCTTAAAATGGGCGGACTTGTGTATAACTTGCTAACTTACAAGAGAAAGAGTGTGGGAGGATAAAGGGAGCTGACTGGCTCAAATGAAGAGTTATGTTTCAGTTCTCTAAGAGGGTGGATAGAAGCCAACCCAGGTAGCACGGGCTAACGGGCAGACTCTCAGTCACTGCTGGGCTGAATCACCTCCATCCACTTTCTGTCCTCTAAGTTTTGTTTAAGGTTCACATTTCAAGGTGGGGAGAGACTTGGCTGCGTTCTTAGAACACTCTTAGCCAGGAGAGGGTGGGTAATGTTAGTTCCCTGAAGGAAAATTGATTTGTTCTTCTCAGAAGATGGCATTGTTGATTCTTGGCAGGCGTCAACAACAGATGTCCCTGCACCCTGAAACCACTTTTCTCTGGGTGGGGAGGATGTAAGGAGCACTTCTTTTTGAAGGCAGTTGGCTCAGAATCAGACTCCCTTGGTGTCTGTTAATTTCCCCATGGCAGGTAGGTCTTTAATTGAATATCTACAATGTGAAAGTTTCTCTGGGACTGCAAAGTTGAGGAAGTAGTTGAAGCGTTTCGGGTGCTTATAATTTCAGGAAAAAAGAGAGAGAGAGAGAGTGAATGTAAGCATGGTCTGTCAGGCAACATGTGAATCATCCTACAAATTAAAAACAGCAGCCAGGCCAATGCTGCATGGGTGCCCACACATTCCCAGGCCAGGGAGAAAGAGATGAGGATTGCCACATGTCCCTAAACCAGTAACTCTCAACCTTCCTAATTCTGCAACCCTTTTATACAGTGCCTCATGTTGTGGTGACCCCCATCCCTAAAATAATTTCATTGCTACTTCATAACTAAGTTTGCTTCTGTTATGAATTGCAATGTAAATGTCTGATACACAGGATGTCTGCTATATGACTCCTGTGAATGAGTTGTTTGACTCCCAAAGAGGTTGTGACCCAAAGGTTGAGAACCTCTACTTTAGACAAACTTGACCCTTGCACTGGCTATTCATGGCTAGATTTTCTGATTTCTGACACAATATTTTTCCTATCACATGTCGGTTTCTTGGCTCAGCTTGGGGACACGGTTCTTTTTATATATCTTGACTCACAGAACTGCCTTGGTCCTCATTGACTCTTCTGAATATAACCTCATTCTGCTCCCACTCAGAACCCTACCATTATTGGTGGAGTTGTTTTTAATCACTGTTCTGACGTAGACCTCCATTACTGCTTTGCTTTGTCAAACAATAGCCAAGAAGACATGGCTTCTCCTTGGCCTTGAGCATAATGTCCTTTATTAGGTAGACTATGCTAGATTTTGGGCAAATGCACAAACACACACCCCTACCTTATAGAACTAGTCTCTGGCCCTTTAAGCTTCCTGTATTCTAGGCTCACATATAGTCAGGGGACCGTTGTGTGGGACTGTTTGGACATTCGTTTGTTTTTGTCTAATTTCCTACTGTGAATGTAGTGAAAACATGCCAAAGTTAATAATCTATGTGTTCTGACAACTGTAGAAATAAAATATGTACTGTTTTAAAATTAAAATGGCAAAGTAGGGGCTGGAGAGGGTAAGAGTGCTGTACAAGCATGAAGAGTTGTGTTTGGACCCCATTTATAAAGCCAAGTGTGGCTATAATCCCAGTGCCATGGGATGCAGAGGGGATACGGAATCCATAACGCCTGCCCACCAACATCCTAGTTCCAGGTTCAGTGAGACACACTGTCTCAAAAGGAGATGGCAACGACTGATGCAGCTGGATGATGCCCAATGTCTTTCGGATCACTGTGCTTGCACACAGGCACATGTGCCAGTTCACATGTGAACACACACCACACATACAAACACATATATCTGCACATAAACACACATATCTACACATACACACACAAATAGAATACAAAAGTATCCAATTAATACTAATAAATACTCCTACTACTAATTATGACGATGATGATGATGTATAGCTCATGCCATGTAGCAGCTGCTCAATAAAGATGGGCTATAATTTCATGGTTCTTTGTCATTGCTACTCTTACATGGTTGGGAAGGGAATTACAACAAGGATTTCATATTTACAAACTTACTTATTTTTTACCACTATGTTATGGGGCTAAGATATTCCTATGAACCCATTCTAAGACATCTAAGAACTTGCCTGAGATTTCTGCATTAATGACTGGGCTTTGTAGTTTCAGACTTTAACCTTATGATGGCTTGTATCATTTTGATGTTGTATTTAGTGTCTTTATGTGTTTGCTTCACTAACAAATAATGAATGAGTAAAGAGTTATTTACAAGCAAAACAATGAATGACATGTGCTACTTACTGCTATCATTTAATCACATGCATTTGAATTTTTAAGAGATAATAATTATACCCTATTATATCAGTCACTGGGCTCTGCAAACTTAGTGTGGAGCCTCTTTGAATCTTGAATTAATTTATTATTTTAAATAACTGCCATTTGCTTATCTTTAGAGGACTGATTTCTTTGGCCAGTGTAGGCAGTGCTTCTGGAAAATGCAGCAATAACCAAGTGAGGCAAAGTCTGAGGGTGGGGGCTGACAGGAGTTGTTCCCCCCATGCTTGGCGCTTGGTTTTCTAGGCTGAAACTGACTGTCCCTGGAGGTAATTCCTCAATTGTCCTCTCACTGTCAGATGTCTTTTTCTTCCAAAGGCTTCCTTTAATCCACTGTGGTTTTGTAAGTGGTTGTCTTGACAGCATCAAATGTCATCCGGCAGGTGAGTGACCTTACCTGCTATCCACCTATATTGTCACCTCAACAATGTGAACTTCCTTTCAGCCTGACTTTTTAGGACCCCAAATCCCAAGCCAGACATCACAAGCTCGAAAAGACCCGTCCTATTTGCTGCCCCTGCTCTTGGCTGGAGAAAAATAGAAAATATCGCTCTTTTGATTTGTCTTTATTTACCTATTTTTGGAAGAGCTGCTTCTTGTTAAATGATGGAGAAAGCAAGCCAATAAACCAATACCTGGGTGAATCACAGGCGGAGTAACCCTGCTGTGGGGGTTGCTGAGATACTGCTGTGCTTTTCAAAACAGGGGACCTGGAGAGGGACTGCTCACTGCATCTCTTTGTGTGGCTTTGCCCGTTGTTTAAATTGTGTCGTGACAAAACAAACGGTTCCCGTAAGCACTGGGCTTCATTGTTCTTATACCGGGAATAGTAGGAATTGGGCACTCCCTGAGCCTCATCTGTAGAGACCCTGTCCATGCTGAGTCAAGAAATTAAGTAGTGCTCAGAATGGACTGGTAAGATTAGGGGTAGGGCAGGGTTAGATGAACTTCTTTCTGTTTTTGTATTAGATAGAAGTCTGCAGGTGTGGTTGGAAGAAATGTGTGTAAATCAGGGGTCAAAGGGTAGACATGGATTCAAGAGAAGGACGGGGAATGACCCGCATGGACATTCACAAGGTCAAAAGAATGTGCCAAGCGTGGGTAAAATGGGAGAAGCCAGCAAGGCGTGGATGATGAAGGTATTGTGTCTTCAACTGGGCTTCTTGTTTTCACCTGATGGCTTTGGAAACAGGAGAAGCCATACTAATGGATTTTCAGCTTAGAGTCACCATCTTCTTAGCCATGGGAAATTGGAGGTGGCTAAAAGTTAGATGCAGTAGGTAGGACCCTGGTAATTAAGTAGCAGAAAGAATTCTCTCTCTCTCCTCTCTCTCTCTCTCTCTCTCTCTCTCTCTCTCTCTCTCTCTCTCTCTCTCTCTCTCTCTCTCTCTCTGTCTCTCTGCCTCTCTCTGTGTCTCTCTGTCTCTCTCTCTGTGTGCATGCGTGTGTGTTGTGTGTGTGTGTGTGTATGTGTGTAATATTTTAGAAGACAAAATCTACAGAGATCAATGAATGGCAAAAATTGAAGAGATGTGGTGAGGATTTTCTCCAGGTGAATAGGTGGCTGAATGGTGTCTTTGCCCTCATAGCAGGAGAAGCAGACTTGGGGGAAAAGATGACACATACACACATCTCTCCTAAACTATTACATCAGCGCTAGTCAATAGCCTTGGACACTAGGAAAGCAAGGTGGTGGCAATCTTAACGAGTTAGTGGGAAAATGGTCGTGCCGCCCATGAAAGCTGTAACTTCATGGGATGCTCAGCCCCATGTTGTCACACTTAGGGTCTTCTGTTCTTTTCCATTCTTACAGCCATTTGGGAACAAAAAAGTCATCCATCTGGGTCTCTTGGCACCCTTAGGCTACAGCGCAACAGTCAAAATTTCTGTCACGTTTAAAACTCATCACTTTGACAAAGCCACTAAGTCTCTCGTTTAAAGTAATGGAGGTGTGTGTGTGTGTGTGTGTGTGTGTGTGTGTGTGTGTGTGTGTGTAATTCTGTACTTCAACTTCAGCATTCACCAGCAGACTCCTTTTCAGCCTTGTAATTCAGGGAATACCCAGAGGATGGCAAATGTACTCATGAGAGTCCTTAAAATGTGTGCTGTATGCTTACAACTGGCCATCACTGCTACACTCGCTAGTGCCTTGAATCCATGATGGGAACAGCCATGTCTGTACTACCTGATAGGAATCTTCTAATTGGTGCTGGGGTGGTTAATTTCAAGTGCCTGCTTTACTGGTCTTGATGTTGCTACTAAATGATTTTGTTATGTGAGTGGCAGTTATTGATCTCAAACAAGGCACACTGTGATGTGGGGAAAAGTTCTTCCTTAGTGGGTCGCAGCCTAACACATCACCAGGCTTTTCCCAGAAAAGGAGGGATTCTCCATGGCTATAGTTTAGATAACCAAAGCATGCTGAGTTTCCAGCCTTCTCTATGGATTTCAAGCTGTCAAGTCACTGGCAATCCTATAAATCCCTAATGTATAGGATTTTAAAAAAATCTCTGCATAATTGACTTTGTAGTTCTGCTTTTCTGTTTCTTACTAATGGATTCATGTGCTTCTCAAGTTTCACCTGAGGATTTCTAGCTCTTGACTTCCCAAAGCACCATTCTGTCTCTGTAGGGGAATGACTCTTTCCTTCCCCTCTGCACCTTGTCACTTGGGTCCTCTGTCACCCTGTCCACACCTTCTTGTCACACAGTCCCCCTGAATACGTGGCTACTGCTTCCCTAAACCTTCCTATGGCCCATCACCCCACACTACTCAATTAGAAAGATCTATATTCTTGCCTGCAGCTTCGTAGGGGCCAGGGACCGTATCTTCTTTGCTTGGCCATGTGTTTCCCAGTCTCTCACGGAGAAGCTACCAGGCAGTGCGTACAGAAGCAATATTTGCCGTGTGACACATTGAGACAGACTGTGCCTACTGGCCCGTCTACTGATTACTTTCCCTAAACCTGAAATTCTAAATACCAGCTATCCAGGACCAGTCCTGCTGCCACCCGCATGGTCAGCTCAAGGGTGTGTACCACTTTAGGGAGCAAGGCTGCTCGGTCCTTTGTTCTCGAATTGGATTTTGTCTCCTTCTTCCATCTGCTCACTCCCCACACACCAGAACCCTGCTCAGCTATCTTACTTTCCCCTCTCATGGCCTTTTCCCCCTTGCTTATTCACATCCTGCGGCATGAATGGGTCTGTGACTTATTTTCTTGCACTTTTGGTTCCTCAACTAGTGTCCAGAGCATCTTAGATGCTGAGATAATTATTCGTAAAGGAAGGGATGGCCAGAAGGAGGGGACAAAGGAAGAAGGCAAGAGAGATGAGTGACGGAAGGTGTGAAAGAGGTGGAGCTGGCATTGGTTAGAGAAAGAAGTCCCTAGGATAAGGCTCTCTCTCTAAGACTATATGAGTCAGTAATAAAGTTTCTACTAGTACACATATTATTTTAAAAACCTTATTTTTGTTAAACATATTTTGCGTGTTTGTGTTTGTATGTGTGCAGGTGCACACACACGTATACATACATGGTGTTATGGCCAAAGGACAACATAATCTGTTATTCCTCAGATTCCTTCCTCCCCCCCCCTTTTTTCCTCTTCCTCCCATTTGTCCTTCCCTTCCTCTCTTCTTTCTTTTTCTTTTATCTTGTGTGGATTCTGGGTATCAAACCCAGGTCTTCACACTTGTAAAACATGCACATAGTTAAGGGAGTCATCTTCCAAGTCCTGGTGTAAAATGCATTGGTGAAATACACAGAATAAATATTTGTGACTTGCAGGATTAGCAGCTAATTTAAGACTTGAAAATTGCCAGAAAATTCAGTTCATTGAACCACAGAATTCCAAGTTCTTTTCTTATAGTCAATATCAGAGAGTACTGCAGTAAGGACTAAGAAGACTGAAGGATGGATTTTTACTAATGAATGTGTGGGGAGGCTTTTCTGAAACTGGAATGCATATGGATTGTCTCCAAGATGCACAGGACCAGTGTCTGGTGTTCTGACATCTGTTTGTTAGCTGCTTTTTTTTTGCAGCCAGATCCTAAGGAGACTTATATGGAAGAATCTAGTACAATTAGAATGTCAAATCACGTTCCCAGTTTCCCTTCGACAAATTGCATTTCTAAAAATAATATAATGAAAATATGTATTTGTGTGGAAGAGGGCTTATTGAAGAGAAGTGCAAATAAGATATGAGGAAGTATCTGTGCTCAGGAGGGCACTTTCTCTGCAGGAAGCTCCCGGGCCTTGGAGAAAGCTATGCCGTGTGCTCTGCCCCAAAGGAGAGTGGTTAAGAAAGCCAGTGGCTGTACCACTGTGTCTTTAGGAACAAAAGAAGGCAGGCATGTCGCAGTACTTTACGGGACATAGCCTAATTTTTTCCCCTCCCTATCACCTAACCTCAGCTTCTTTCAAAGGGTAGAAGAATGAGCTAGTTCATCACATCTTCAGGAACTTAAACCTTTAATGGTTCATGGAGACCTTTTGGTGGCCATTTAGTCATGAAAAATATGCGCAGGCTACGGGAGGAGCCCAAAAGATGACTCCTGCACCATGACTGATGACTTCAGCTTCCTGGGTCATGGATACAGTTCAATAGGGTTCAAGCATGGCCGACACCCAGCATCCCAGACTAGTGAGGCTGGGGCAAAAGGCTTGCCATGAGCTTGAGATCAGCTTGATTTTCACACTAAGCCCCCGTTTCAATGAGACCAAAGGGAATGAACAAATACCTACGTTCAACGAGAAAACCCACTCAGAAAACTAACCAGTGAGGTTCCTTCTCTAACATCCCTTACCATGAGGGATACTTAATTTCTCTTCAGAAGAAGAGAAGACCTTAAGTGAGAGGGAAGTCTGAGGTCTGCAGTGCTATAAGATTTAGGCTTTCCCAGCAGGGCTCATAATGAGAAGGATTCCTTTTTCTGATCTAAGAATAATAAATTCTGAACCGATTCTATAAAGTTGTGTGATAATACGGACATCAAATTTCTTTGAGTCACATGAGGGTGGGATTGGAGAAAATGTTCATTTGAACCTAGTGTGATAGTGTGCACCTTTAATTCTCACACTATGGAGGCAGAGAAAGACCGGTAAACCTGAGTTGAGGGCAGCCTCGTCTACATAGTGAGTTCCAATCTAGCCTGGGCTACATAGAGAGACACCGTCTCAAAAACCATCAGTAAAACCCAAAAGGCAAGACTCAGCATTAAAAGTTCATTTGGAGCAAAGGTGAGATAGCATGATTTTAAGTGTGAGGTTCTTACTGTGAGATCAGCAGCTTGCTGGGGGCCAGCTCTAAGTAGCCGACGGTGTGGCTGGGATGGAGGGGTTGTGGGAAAGGCTGGCTCTCCCTTGCTTCCAGCGTTTTCATATTGCTATTTGGAAGCAGTTTCCTTCTATATGGAAAGATTCTCTTAACAATTTTATTATATAGCTTAGGCTATTAGCAATGTACTCATTGTCTTCATGGAGGGACTCTGTTGATCGTCAGTGTCGCAGCCTCCCTTTCAGTGTTGAGCACAGATATCTCGATTGACAGTTGTCTCTGTGCATCTTAAAGGTATCTTTCCATTGTCTTCTGAGTGTCATCATCACCGATAAGAAGTTAGCTGTTGTTGCTTTATAAAGATTATACCCGTTTTTGGAAGCTTTTTGTTGTCATCTGTGGCCTTCAGCGGTTTTGTGTGACGTGGGTAAATTTAGTCTGTGTGTGTGTGTGTGTGTGTGTGTGTGTGTGTGTGTAGGGGAACTGACTTTGGTCCTCAGAATTCTCCAGACTTTTTGTTACCATGTTCATGAATTTGGGAAATTTTCAGGCTTCCTTTGAACTATTAATCTCTTATTCTGTTTCTTTCTGAGACATTGATTACATATGTTAGACTTCTCATTGCCATTTCTCTTGTATCTGTTCTCTTTTGAAAATTTTAAATTCTTTTTCTGCTCTTTCTATCATTTTAGGTATTTTTTTAATTGAGCAGTTTTCCATTCAATAACTGTATCCTCTGCTTGTCTTCTGTGGTATTAAGTTCCTGATTTAGTAATTAGCCTTAATTTCCAATTAGTGTTAATGTAGTCATTATATGTTTCAGTTTCAGGATTCTCATTTGATTATGTTTCTGTATTTCAGTTCTTTGATGAAATCCTTCATCTTTTCATCTATTTGAAAATTCTTGTTTTATTTTTTTTTTGAACTTATAACTCAGATATTTTCAAGACATTTTTCTGCTAACTCTAATATATTAATCAATTATGAGAAAATGTCTGGGTATTTGAACATGTCCTATTTCTTGACCTGCCTAATAATTTTTATCACTTTTCTCATATTATAAATAGAGAGTTATAGTGTCTCTAGATAATGTCATCTTCTCTAACCCACAGTTGATACCTTTTATCCTGCTGTTTCTTAAGCTCAATAAAAGCTATTCTTTAATTTGGCTATAACTCAGTTAGTTGGCTCCTTTTGCTTCTACAGCCTATGCTTTGAAGAGCTTTGAGTTTGCTGGGTCCCTCATCCTGTCAGGTCTTATTCCTTTTTTCTTGTGTCTCCAAATCATAAAAACTCGGTTCTGCTTTTCAGTTTATCTGCTTAGTTTTAAGCTGCCTGGCAAAGCTTTAGTGTTTGGCAACTGCTTAAGGGAACGACTAAATGCATAGTCAGGCTTAGCTGTAGATGTTTCCCTTGTTACTAAGATCTTGGCTCATAAACCCTTAAATTTTGTGTCATTCTGCCCAAAAAGTAGCAGAAATTCTCTCTTTTTCTATCCCCAGCCTGCCTTTGGCTTACAATCCAAATTTCCATGCCCTTGCTTTGAATGCAGAATCATCAAAATAGTTACACAGCTTCAATATGTCTCTGTTTAGTACCCTCTACTCTTTCTAGAATTTTATTTCCTCTCATTCCGGGTATCTCCAATTTATTGATGCATTTTAATACTGAAGTCCTCAGTTTTCTGTTATTCATGGTGACAGTCATAGTAAATTTCTTTACTGAGATGCAGTGGACATTGTCTACATGGAAAATACAAAATACAAAAAGTTGATAAACTCATGGGAGTTGATTATATTTCCACAGAAATACAATCCAAGTATAGGTTGGTTATTTTCTTTCCTCTTGAAACACATACTGAGTTGCATCTTTAGAGCCTCAGAGTGGGTCTTATTAGGAACTGGGGTTATTGCTGGTATAGTTAGCTAACGTGAGGCCATATGGACATTTTGGGGGATTAATCCAATATATTGCTGTTCTTATATGAATGTAGTCATCTGAGGGCACAAAGACATAGGAAGAAGACCTGAAAAGATGGAAACAAGTTGGAGTGATGCATCTTTATGCCGAGGATTGATGGCAACAGCTATGTCTGGATGAGAAATAAAGGGAAGGTTTCCCCTACTTGTCTCTGAGACAATAAACCTCTGCTATTCAAAGTCACTTGCTTTGCGACATATTGTTATTTGCATTATTTGAGCGTATGTCCCTTGTCTTTAGCAGTGAAAAGAATGGTCAGGCGCTCCTGTGGACAGCACTGAGAGCAGAGGCATGGAGGACAAAAGAGATGAGAGACAGCAAACTGGAAATTACTTTTACAAAACCCTTTGTGATTTCAGTGTTGGTGGTAATATCTTACATATTCTGTACATGAATCTTAGAAACATTACTTAATTAGCATGCTTAGATATTTTTGGAAGGAAACTAAGAGACAAAATTAAGAGACGAACCTTAGAACAACATCAAGGTAATCATGGGGCAAAGCAAAATGAATGACATGGGTGACAGAGGGCAAATTCACTTGTGGTGGTTTGAAATTGTTTGACCCCCATAGGCTTATGAATTTGCATGCTTGTTCCCCAGTTGATGAACTGTCTGGGAAGGGGTAGGGGTGTGGGCTTGTTGCAGTAAGTGTATCAATAGGGGTGGCCTTTGAGGTTCCAAAAACCCATGCCAAGCCCAGTCTCCTCACCCACTGCTTGCTCCCATGAGTCAGGATGTAGCCCTCAGCTACTTCCCCAGCACCATGCTAGCTTCCATGATGTCAGACTCCCCACCATGATGACAATAAACTAACCCTCTGAAAGTGTAAGCAAGTCCCCATTGGATGGTTTCTCTTACAAGACTTGCCATGGTGTCTCTTCATAGCGTAGAACAGTGACTAAGGCAATGGTTGAAACTTCTAAGCCTCTGACTATTACAGGATCCAGAAGAGAATCTTGGAATTGCTTTGACAATGAAATAAGAAGGGGTATTCTAAGAAAGTTCATCTTGAACCTGAAGATCATGATTCACATTTACCAAGTGTTCATTTATTCCACATATAGCATTCAATTACGTATTAGCTATGTTCTTGTATCATCCTTTAAGAGATTCATATTGTCCTATTTATTTGTTTTTGGATTTTTGATACAAAGCCTCAACCTTGTAGTTCAGGATAGCTTAAAACTCACTGTATAGTGCATGCTATCCTCAAACCTTGGTTTTTGTTTCTTCCTCACTATCCCAAGTGCCAGGATTACAGGCATGAGTTGTCATAACTGGTTTTTCAGTTATTGTTTCAAGTATAGTGCCATCTATGTTAGTTCATAGTGACAAGATTGAGTTCTAGTAATAGCTTCACCCTGAAATCTTAGTCACAGGCTGAATTATCTCCATGTAATGTGTCCAATGTGTATAGTAATAAGTAATAACATGGTCACTCAGGTACTCAAGACAGCAGAGGCTCTACTATGCCAATAACCAACATCACAGTTCCAGGGTGTGATGGGGCAACATATGCAGAGGCTCCTCCATCTTGTATTCTTGCTGAGGCCATTCCATTTTAGGTTTAACTAGAATTACCTCTTTGATGGAGAATCCCTTTGAAAATTTCCCAACTCTATTCTAAGAACCCTAGGCCAAGATGCCCCAGCTAACTTAGCTTCTGTTAAACTGCTTGCTTGTGCAAAATCTCCCCTGGTAGCTGTTAGAAACCAGGATGTTGTTTTTGCTTTGAAAATCTCCATGCTTTAAATGCTCAGGATGCTAAATCCTGACTGTTGTGCCTGCTGGCTGGAATAAAGACT
Organism: Cricetiscus sungorus; assembly: GCA_030556225.1. Taxonomy (NCBI): domain Eukaryota; kingdom Metazoa; phylum Chordata; class Mammalia; order Rodentia; family Cricetidae; genus Cricetiscus; species Cricetiscus sungorus. The sequence continues at coordinate 8,583,074 of JANBXA010000395.1, read as the reverse complement.
TTCAACTGGCTATAAATTGTGTCTGAGTGACCATCTCTGGTGGGCTCCCCATAATGTCTTGTAGGCCACCAGCAAGCTCTACAGAGTCTGGATCATGAATTGTGAGTGTGCCAGCTAGAGGGGATTTCTAGGGGTGAGCAACCTGAAATATTCCAGGGCCATGGGAGAAAAGGTCTCCTTTGACCCAGTGTTACCAAGAGCTCTGGAGGTACTCCAACAGTGCTACCCAAAATAAACAAGAGGCAAATCAAAAGTCATCTGGTTTGAACACCCCCAGAAGGAAGTTTGGCATACAGCAAGCATTATCTGGTTAGGGCACAGGAAGGAAGGTCAGGTGCTACCATAGACCCCGTGTCTAGGCTCTGAGACGTTACTGAATTCCTCTGGACTGTTAGGTGCAAGGATGTATGGTGGCCATCCATGGTTGTCTTTATTATGTGGTCTCTCTGTATGATGGCTTCACCTTATGTGTCTCTCTGTGTTCTATCAGATCTATTGGTTATTTATTGAAACATTTAAAAGAGGAATGAGCTGTTGTGAGACTGCAGTCATTGCCGTCCCCATGGTGGTATATGACTTCCTATAGGCTCATGGGCCATGCTGGGCTGCCTTTCTGTGCTTTCCAATCCCTCTTGCAGCAACAATAGAGGCCATGATGCGAGCAACTGGCTGCTGCTGTAGCGATGGCTACACTGGGGAGCAGGATTGGCAGTGGCAGCTGTCACGTTCCTTGTCATAACTAATGACTTTCTCTGGTGTGAGACTCTCCTCCTTGTCCTAAACCCTGTGCCCTGTTCTTGGGGACCTGAATCCTTTGGCCTGGCTGGATTGTCCAGAGGAGCCCAAAACTTTTGCTTGTCCACTGAGCCCCTCTGCAGGGAGGAGGAAATAGTTCCCCAAGCCACATTCTCTCCCTCCCCTCTCTGTGCCCCTCCCCTGCTCACTCCACTCCCAGATAAGGAGAAAGAAGTTCTCACAGTGGCCCCCAGGGGAACAAGTAGAAGTTCAACCCCTTTCTTGTTCAAAGTTTAAGTGTCCTTCTCTACTAGTGACTTGTAGAATTGGAAGACCCACACTCTTTCCCTTTCTTTGGAGAAGCCATGGGCCCTTATCAGGATGTTTTATATTGTTTAAGAAGGCATTGGGCATTTCTTCACCAAACATTATTGGGGGATTAAAAGCAACAGTAAGAAAACCTACCAACTTATCTAAGATTGTGGCTACTCAAGGGCCTAATGAATTGCCCACTGGGTTTCTGGAAGGCTCTGTGAGGCAGGTCAGGTATTTACTCCCATAGCCCCAGATACCCTCTAAACCAGAGAGCCACTCATATTGCTTTGTCATACAGTTGGCCCCAGACATAAGGAGAAAGCTCCAGAAATTAGAGAGATTTGAAGGGATAAACAGGTCTCAACTGTTGGAGATTGCTCAGAAGGTTTATAGCAGCCAAGAGTCAGAGAGGACAGACAGGGAAAGAAGCTTTCTGTGTGGGGATCATTGCCTTTAGGGAAACAGACAAGAAAGAAAATAGGAGAAAAAATACCAAGATAAAGGGTTAAAAAAACCCATCAATATTGTTTGATGAAGTCTTGAATACAGATCTGTTGGAATTTAGACAAAAATATCTACAAAGCACCGTGCTCTCATAGGTAGATGACTCCCTCATAGCTTCAACAAGCGAGGAGGAACGCAGACAGGGAGAAAGCAGGCTATTTAGAGCATCCCCAGTCCCTGGGGTACAGAGTCTCAGACAAAAACCTTCAGCTGTTCATCCCTCGGGTTACATACCTAGGCCACAACCTAGGAGGAGGTAAGTAGATGCTTTCCTGTGAGTATATCTCAGCCATCCTGCAAAGCCTCACTCCCACACTGAAAACAAGAATTCCTGGGGAAAGGTGGATACTACTGGCTATGGATAGGGATTTGCTGAGATAGACAAGCCCCTTTATGCCAGCACTGGAGGTATGTAGCCTTTGGAACGGACTGAGACTGAGCCTTCAAAGCCTTAAAACATGACTCGATGTCTGTCCTGGACCTGCTCCTCTCAGAAATTACCAAGCTACTCCAGTTGTATATGGATGTGGCTAGAAGCATAGATTAAGGGGTCCTCCTGCAAACTCTGCGACCATGGGAAAAAAATGATGTCCTATCTGTCCAAGAGACTTAACCCAGTCACAGTCTGATGGCCAGCGTGTATATGCGCCATAGCTTCCCACCACTCTGCTGATAAAAGAAGGTGACAAATTAACTTTCAGGCACAAACTCTTCCTGATAGGCCCATGCTCTGTTGAGGATCTCTTGAGGGGGACACATGAGAGATGGGGTCTAACACCGGATGACCTGATACCAAGTCCTGCATCTGGATCAACACTACATTCTGTTCCACAAAATGTTAGCCCAAAACCCTGCTGGGTGAGGACTGTGCAGGTCCCCTGCATGAGTGTCTTGAGGTGACTGATCTGATTATATTATGCCTGATCTGAATGACGTCCTGTGGGTGACACCAGATGGGATATTGTTCACAGAAGGGAGTAGTTTTGTTTATGATAGGATCAAGTGGGCAGGGAAAGTGGTGATGACCCAAGATAAGGCTATTTGGGCACAATCTTTAAGCAGTTCTATAGGGGAGCCCTGTGGAAAATTACCTAACTCTATTCTACATGGCCCAGCTAACTCAGCTTCTGCTAAACTACTTGCTTGTGCAAAACCTTTTCCTGCAGCTGCCCAAGGAGACACCAGGATGTATTTTGTTTGTTTTTTGTTTGGCTTTAAAATTCCCTTGTTCTAAATGCTCAAGGTTATACTTGAAACCAAAATACCTGAGTGTGTAGTCCCAGCTAGCTGGAATAAAGACGTCCAGTTGACTTTAAACTGTGTCTGAGTGGTCACCTCTGGTGGGGTCCCCACAACAAAGGAAGAAAAGAACGTAGATAATTGTGTATCAGCTCCTGAGTTCCTTGGTGGTCTAGAGGTGATACCTGTTAGTTTTGTTTACAGCCCAGGATCAGAGATAGTCTGAAAGGAGAATAAGGGATGGGGCAAACCACATAGAATACTATGTTGTTGTCTGCACCATTTTCCCTTAGCCTCTAACATAGCTAGTGCCACTAACCTATGCCACAAGTGGCCATTTGTGAGTTTCAAACTTTCCTTAGGTCCCACAGCTTCTGAGACACAGAGCAAGGTCAACAGTGCAGGTCCTTAAAGCTAATCTGTGTTCCACAAAGATGAAAGAGTATCCAACTCGCTTTGAACCTTTACCCTCCCAGAGCCCCTTCTTCTGCCCTCATGGAGTGCAGATTTCTTTATACTTCCTCCTGAAGTAGGATGCTGAGGGCTGCTAGATTGAAAACAAGAGAGAGGGGGGGAGAGGGAGAGGGAGAGGGAGAGGGAGAGGGAGAGGGAGAGGGAGAGGGAGAGGGAGAGGGAGAGGGAGAGGGAGAGGAGAGGGAGAGGGAGAGGGAGAGGGAGAATAGTCCTGAAGTTGATGCCAGGTATTTTCCCAATAGTTCTTCACGTTTCCACTCTTTTCCACTCTACTCATTGAGCCAGGGTCTCCTGGTAGAACCCAGAGCTCACAAATTGGATAGTTTAGCTAGGCAGACTGCCCTGGGATCTCTTGTCTCCTCCTCGGGAGTGCTGGGATTACAGTTCTGCCTGGGTGTTACATGGATTCTGGGGTCCAAACTGTAGTCCTCACAGTTGGAAGGCAAGCGGTTACCCATTCGGTCATGTCCTCATCTTGAACAAGCTTTCTTAACTACATAGATTTGATCTTTCCTTACCTGAATTCTGCATTGATGGGGGATTAGCTTTTCCATGATTCATTCCATAAGATATGAGGTTCCTTGGTCTGTTTAACTTCTCTACATGTGTATAGATACATATACACATGCTTCTTATGTGTAAGTAGCATATTCTTAATCTTATGTGTAGTACTGGGAAAATATGGCTTTTAACCTTATTATTAAGTTTATCATAGCTGCTAAACTACATCTCAAGATCTCTGTTTTTCAATGACTCATCATTCATTTATTACTTATGGACCCTTAAGGACTTTTTTTTGGGGGACTGGACTCATTAATAGGAGCTCTCAGTGAAGACAGCCTATGTCTCTTGGCAATCTGTTTGTGGCATTTTGCTTTTGTTTCCTTCATTTTCTTGCCCCAAATTTTACCGTATTCTGCAGCCTTCTCCTTGTGTTTCTTAGTGCTTTGTTTCATTAGAGCAATATGTCATGTCAGGGTTTGTGCAGCAGGACATGCGGCAAGATGCTAAATCATGGGAGCTTTGATCCTGGGCTCCCCCCCCCTCTTTGTTTAAGGGTTCTCTGACAACACACTGGTAGGCATCATCTTCTTCATAGAGAGTGAAAGGCTTCCAGATCTAGCTAGCTCTTGGGATACCAACCTAGTGGTACAGTAGTGTCTATCAGTCCAGGATTAGCCTTCTCTCCATTGTCGTTTTTAAACAATAACCAAGTTGAGAACACTCAGACTGGTGTCCCCAGTCCGTCTGCAAACAGACTTGTGCTTTTCCTCTCCAGTTCTCTGTGGTTTATAGCACTAATGCCCCGTACTTGAAAACAGGCCCAGTGGATCTGTAGTGTGTCAAGAGACCTTGCTTTATGGAAAAACCTTTTTTGATGTTCCCACCACTGATTTGGACCACACAACCCCTCCACTGTTCGCCCACAGCATCAGTAGCTACTTCTGTGGCCTTGCATGTCTCATAGAAAGAACAAAGCTTGTGTTCATTGTCCATTTCAATGAGTTTCTGACAGTAAGTGGCCGAGAAGAAGATATTTAGCTTCATCTTGACGTGGTTACCAAAAAAGCTTTCACATTTTAATATCTTGATGTGATTATGGTTTCAGATTTTTGAACTTGTATTTCCAGTGTTGAAAACACACCTGTGCATGGTACTGTGATATGACAGCTTAAGACACAGGAGTCCTTGTGTCTATGGTATAGAGAAACAGAGGCAAGACCAATAGGTACATAAAGAAGCACATAATTAGTCATTGTAACCATCTCTGGCTGATTTTTGTAACTTAGTTACAAATTCTAGACAGCATTAAGCATGTCTTATACTTGTTGGGTCTGTCCACCACGCTTGGTTGAACTCTTAGTGATTCTTGGTTGATCATTAATTATCTGACCATCTGGATAGCAGGAGGAAGCTGAGATCTGAGCACTTGTTGGCAGAAGGAATTCTTGAGATGGATACAGACTTTTGTTCTTTTCCTCTCCAGAATATGCTGATGCGTTTGACATTGGCTTATGATGTGACCAGAGGTTAATTGATTCTATTAGAGAATCTGTGTTCACTCATGAAATTCAAAGTTGGAAACTGAGGTCAGAGGTGCTGTTTTCTGTAACAGCCTCAGTTAAGCAGGTGGGTGATGTAGTTTCCAGGGTAGGTGACAATGTTGAGTTAGCACAAAACTGGTTCCATCTCCGATGCCCCCAAGCAGTAAGTTGTATAAAATGAACTAAAGCGCTCTTTTAACCAAGCTTAGCTCCCCCCTGTTTTCTGACCCCTGAGCAGGGCAGGTTTCATTCTGCATTCCAAGGCAGCATCTCTTGTGTTATCATACTCCACTGGGGACCTGGTTAAAGGAAGTTTAATGGGACTGCGGCCTCATATATGGCTTGGAATTCTCTTGTCTTGTTCCTTAATAAGGTTAAGGGTTGCACTGATCTGAAAGGGACCACATGATCCCTGACCCTACACTCTGCTGAGAAGAACCTGGAGTCTTAGCAGGAAGAGGCATATCACCTGGCTGAGAGAAGGGAAAGGAAATGAAGGTAAGGTCTTATGTCAACTCCTGACATAGTTTAAGAAGCTTTCCCTGAAGCAAGGCTTTTCCCCTTACGTTACATTGCTAAAACAGGATCCTATTTCATCCATGTTACTAGGTTTGACCACCTTTGATTACCAAGGGGATATGCCCAGGTAAAAAGAAGATGTTGTCTCTCAGGAGATGCTAGAGTTGTCTTCAATGTAAAGTCAACTAGAAGATGACCCAGTTAGACAATGTTTACGCTTAACTCATGGTTGGCTATCTGTGTTGCCAGGAACACAATTAGAAACTGATGATTGGTTGTTAGTATTTGTTTGTTTCATGTAGGCAAGTTTCATTCTGAAATAATGAAATAACAGATCCATTGCTGAAATAAGAATCGCAACTATCTGGAGAAATGGTTTGTTTTCCAATGTACCATATTAGTACCTCATGACAGCTGTAACAAATAACTGTGAACTAAGTGGCTTAAAACAATAGACATGCATCATCTAACAGTCTGGATGTCAGAAGTCTGAAATGGGTCTCACCGGGCTAAAATCAAGGTGCTGGCTAGATGCATTCTTGTCTCGAATCTCTAAGGAACAATCTGTTTCCAAGCTTTGTCTGTCTTCTAGAGAATACATATGTGCCTTCTGTTAACAGCTTTCTCTCATCATTAAAATAAACAGTATTGGAGCATCTTCTTGATGTTGCCATCTTTTAAAATACCCTTGTGATTGCAGAAGCCAACTTGGATAAACTAAGGCAATTCCCTCAGTTAACATCAGACTCAAGGCTGACTAACAGACACAATTTCATCAGTAATTTTAATTTCCCCTTTGCCAAATAAGCAAAGTGAATAAGTTCTGGAAACGAGTTTGTGTGGGCATCTATTGTGGACTGATTGTGTTCGTCTAATGTTTATAGGCTAACACTACAACTCTCAATGTGATACTCTTAGTAGGTAGAACCTTTAACAAGTGATCTGTTTTCATGGGTGGGGTTTTTCCACAAGGAATCTCTGCCCTCATGAAAAGGTTCCCGTGTGCTCCTCGGCTTCCTTTCTGCCAGATAAGAACATAGTAAGAAGGTAATGTCTATGAACTCGGAAGAGAGCCTTCACCAGACATTAGCTTTTAGGATGCCTTGTTCTTGGACTTCCACACCTATCAGAAATGAAGTTTGCAGTTTAAGCTGCCATGTCTATAAGAGTCTGTTATATAGCAGCCTGAATTAAGGTAGCATCTTTGAGGGACCATTATTCTCCTTAGCACAGGTCTTTTAAAATTTGATTCTGTTAATTCCAGGACCTGAATCCCATTATCTGTTTTGATGGGTAAGATATTTTAAGAAGGGATCCTTGATGTCTATCTTTCTTCTCTCTTCATTGTCTTGATTCAGTGCTATGTCAAAATACTCTCAAGTATTTTGTGACTTAAGCAATTAGACACAGGCATTGATTATCAACCATCTGATGAGATGAGAAATTGCAGTTGAATTACTTATTGATTATGGATGATTGTATCATGATGTTTTCTGCCGTATTGCAATCTTTGCCCTGACTTTAAGGTGGGATCAAGCCTAAGCCTTTCTGATTTGACTTAGGTCTCCACCCTCCATTTGCTGCTTCTCTGTATTTGTGATCTTCCAGACACAGTGACCATAAGTGTTGGTGTTATCCTTAGCACCCAGAGCATCTGTGCTCAGACTCCCTGTTTTCACCCTTTCACATCCCTGCCTGGTGCAATCCCTTCTTTTCTCTAATTCCAGTCTGAGTGCCCCTCTAGTCTGTTCTGTAGGTCTCAGACAAGAAACTTTTCTCAAATCATTAATCTGTACTCAGTACTTAAATACTTACTAACTGTATGGCCTTCCATAACGCGTTAACTGTTTGGTGAGAATTTGACAGTATGGAATTCCTTTTAGGGTAGGTGAGTTGATGAGATTTGATACACATAAGGAGCTTCAGTATGCTTACATTAAGCACCCCGCAATGTTTTACAGATACCCTGTGACTGCCATTGACTTCTGTTACTGTTCCGGATGCTATCCCTGCTCTTAGTGCTCATCACGCCGTGTTGACAGGCATACATGCCATCCCTGTGCTTGTTTCCATCCGTACTGTCCCTGGTCTGACCACGCCACATGGACAGCTGTCCTTCTCCTTTCTGGCTTCCCCGTCAGGTTGCCACCATTCACTGCCCATCCGCAGTCCAGGGACCCAGGGAATCCAGTGGCTCTTAGAGGGGGGATGTGCAGTTCTCCTTTATCTTACCATGTCTTCTTGCCTGCATCCTCTCCGAGCCTGCACATCTGAGACCTCAAAGGCCAAGCTTTGAACTTCTAAAGAAAGATGCTTCTCTTCTATATTTTTTATTTCAACCCTTTCTGAGCTTGAAGATCCATTGCTGAATATAAAGTGTCAGGATAGAAAAAACACTAGGAGGCTTTTATCCTCCCCAACTACAATCTTACAAATAAACACACATGCAAACATACACATGAGCACACACATGCACACATACACACACACCACTACCATCACACCCACCCACCACACACACACACACACACACACACACACACACACACACACACACCCCACTACCACCATACACACACACACATACCATTACCACCACACCCCACACACATATCACACATACACCAGACACACACCACATACATATCACACACTACACACACCACACACATGCACATACACACATCATATACCACATACACACATCACTAACACCCACACCACACCACACACAGGTATATCACCACCCACCACACACACTCCCATACACGTACATGTATACACACACCACACCACACATACATACCACACCACACCTCCCTATAGACATGAATACACACACATCACACCATATGCCCTAAATGCATACACATACACCATACCACACGCACACAAACTATACTACACTCCCCACAAGTGTAAACACAAACACTACCCCGACACACACTACACCACACCCCCACACATACCACCCTCACATATACACACACCATACCCCACACACATACACACACCACCACACCACACCCTCATACATACACACCATACCCCCACACATGCATAAAACACACCCAACACACACACTTCCACACATACACACACTACTCCCCCCACAAGCATACACACAGACACCACCCTGCCACACACACACATACACACACCACACCCCCACACATACACACCCCACACATACACACACCAAATCCCCCACATACACACAGACTAATTAAACTATTAACAAACTACATTGTTTAAGAAGCGTCTTGAACAGTAGCTACAGAAACACAATTTACCAAGCCATTTCTATTTGCTAGACCCCGTCTTTGGCCTCCTCATTCCACCTTACCTCTGCCCCTCTTTCTTGGTTCTTCTGTCTCTGTTGTTGGAGTGCTTTCCTGGCTCTGGATTTGTATTCTTGCTCCTGAGTCTTCCTTTCTGTTATTTCTTCGCTCTGCTTTGACGTTTTGTCTTTCTTGTCCTTTCATCTAAACCCTTTCCATTTCTAACACGTCCTTTGTAAAGCCATAAGGCCCCCTCTAAAGAGCCCCATGGACCTTAAAAGTGAAGCTAAAATGGAGCACTTTGACACTGAAAAACTGACCAAGGAAACAGAACACAAAATCCAACAGAGAATTGCATTCTAGAATAAGAGGCAGTAACTGCTGAGGGCCTGTAGGATGGCTCAGTGGGTAAGGTGCTGTCACACAAGCCCAGCAACGTGAGCTCCCAGAGCCCACTTACAGACTTGTGGGGAGAAAAAAAATGTCAGAAAGGTGTCCTGTGCTATCTGAAGGCACACTCTGGAACATGTACCTTCTGACAGAGTAATACAAGTCTGAAGAAAATTGTAACTGTCACATAATTAAACAGAAGGCATTTATGTTATATGACCAGCTATAATCTCAAATCAGCATAGGCCTCAAATGGACCAAATCTTTTCATCCTCATAACAGAATGCTGAGTTTCCCAACTGGTTTATGTTACTGTAATAAATTAGCTCAGGAGACTCACCGTTTGAAGTGTTGATACACACAAAACAAGACTTGAGAAACAATAACAAAAAAATGTATCATAAGGAGTACTGATAGTGACAAATACACTTAAGAGAGATCTGATTTCTTAGGCTTTGTTTTGTTTTCATAGAAATCGAGACAAATATGGGAAGACACTAAGGGAATACCAGGAGAGGAGGAGCTTACTGCAGTGTCTTAAGAAACTTAATTTCTCCCAAGAACAGCTGGAGTTAAGGTTAAAGTTGGGGTAGAAGGCATTAACAGAGTGTGTTCAGAAGCTACCCAAGCCCCTGTAGATGGGTCCTTTGCCCTGACCAGAGGAATTTTCATTCTATTCAATAGTCATGAGTCATTGCTAAGACAATGGTGACCCAGCAGAAAGAAGAAACTATGAGGATCACAGCATCTCTACTTCAAAAGCATGGCCTCCTCAATGAGTGTCTTCACCAAAAGTTGAGTTTCTGTGATTTCCCTAACACCTGGAATATAAGGAAAACTTCATGTATGTGTGTGAGTTTGGGGAAGAGGATCCATAAATCTAACCATTCTTTTAACGCTTATTCTGTGCATCAGCTTCAGGAAGTCACCTGGTCCTTCTCAATGTGACTCACAGCCTTGTCTATCTGACATCCCTGGGATGAAGCCTAATTGATACCCAAACTCCCAAGCTACCCCCTCACCTTCCCTCTCTATTTTGGCATCTTTGGCATCTGGAAACTCACTTCATACTGTGTTTCTTCCAGTTCTCCCCGGGGCTCTGTCTTTGGATGCGTTTCTGCCCATGCTGCCAGCAACCCACTTGAATTTCTACATTGTAAGTCCCTTAGTGTGTTGTGAGAGGTCATAGTGGTCATCTTCACAGCTGTGACATTGAATAAAGGTCTCCTGTCAGTGCTGCTGGTCCTTCTGTCTAGGCCTTTCCGGAATTCCTCACTTGCATAGTGTAAAGTTACCTGCATTGATTGTACGATTTACATTGTTATTACTGTAATATTTATCCTTTAAGTATTAAAGGTTAGATTGCATAACTAAGTATTATTAGTTTATCTTCTTGTGAACATTACTTTGCTGGCTTGTTCTATAAAAAACAAAAAAGGAGAGTTCTTCAAAAGACTTTAAGCCAGAGCAAATTGTTCTGTGTAGTGACTTATGAAGGGACCTGTCTTGCCAGGTCCTGTCATGATGCCTAAAGTTAACTACTGAGACATGTGAACCAATTTTAAGGGGATTTGTTTTTGTTTTTAATTTAAATTTTCTGTGTGTATTTGTATGATGTATGCATGTGCCACGTGCATATCAGCTTGTGATGCCTGTGCTCATACATGTGTACATAGGACAGAGCAGGACTTCAAGTGTCTCCCTTTGCCATTCTCCATTTGGCTTATTACTTTGATACAGGGTCTCTCACAGACTCGGTGGTTCAGTCAGGTTGTATAGCTTGTGAGCTCTTTGAACCCACTTACCTCTATCCTCCAGTATGAGGTATATGCCCAGAGACACACACAAGTACTGTCTAGCCTTTTACCGATGTGTTGAGGATTTGAACTCAGATCTTCTTGCTTGTAGAGACTCAGCCTTCTGCTTGGCCCCCTGAGATTTGATATTTTCTCATAAGCGATTGCCAGTTTGGGTGCAACATTTCCCCAATTGAACTAGAAAAGAAAACCAGTTTTGAAGAATAGCTCTTCCCACAGATTTCTTTTTAGGACCAAGAAGGGCTCCAAATAATAGTGTAAAACTGTCTTGTTCTTGTGATGGGTAGAAGGATCTTTTGCAATGCTCTCTGATCTGTGGCCTCGGTTGCCTCCTCCAGCTTTAAGGAAAAGACAATATATAAAGATCTGTTCTTCCCAACGATAGGCAGATGCTAATTGTCTCAGAAATATCACAGTGGGAACGTGGGTACCAAAGTTACAAATGAGGATCGATGATTCTTCCAAAACTTTAGATGAGTTTCCTCTGCCTGGAGAATGCTCCCAATGTTCATCTTCATCAACTATAAATGCCAAAGATACACGTGTAAATCAATCAGCCTTGTGTGTGCACACGTATACGGCGTACAGCACAGGATGTGGTTAATTCAGAAGGACCAAGAGGCAATGTCGAGATGGTTGTTGGCTCCAAGGTGCTGCTGAAAGATTTTGATAGATGTTGTTTACTGTCGTCAGGAATCTGAATCAAGCTTTCCCGAGAAAGGTCATTAGTGACACCCAACAAATCACTTTTATGTTGTAGCCATTGTGAAAGTCGAATGGAAATTGTTTTGAAAAGTCAATCAGAGTGAGGCTCCCCAGAAGTCTGGTTAAGGGGACTTTTCTCAATCTTATCAGTTTGTGGCCAAAATAGAATCCCCCAAAGAAAACATTAATAAAAGCATAACAAAGGGTGAAAGAGATAATTAGAGAAGAAAGATCTAGGGTCACTAAACAAATGCAAAGAAGGGTTCTTTCTCCCAGAAGGGAAGTATTTGTCAGGGCAACATGGCTTCCCTGGTGCCAGAACATCTAGGCTCCTTCAGGCCCCTTCAACACTGTGAGCAGCGCTTAGCAAAGGGGGCTGCCAGCTGGGCTAGACCGGTCTGCCAGGCAGAGACCCCCAGGTCAAGCACAAAGGCCCAAGAGGACTGGAGGCTGGGATTAGGAAATTGAAGACTGGCTGAAAATTTGAGATTTCCTGTACTTAGCTGGGGACCTGGGAGAGATCTGATTTGATTGCACACAGAGAGGCCGGTTTCTTTGTCTCTGGGCTGGCTCTGGAATGAAGTGTAGGATGCATTCCCCGTGCCCTTATTGGATTCTCATTGAAGCTCGAAAGCATTCAAAAGTAAAATTCGATTGATCTAAAGGTCAGGAGGGGCTGGAGAAAGGCATGACAGATTTAATGTCCAGACCTGGGTGATTTCCTGGGACTTTATCTCTCTGACTCCTTATCTTATCCATAAAGATAGAAGAAATGAATGTATAAATATGAAAAGGAAAATCCCTTAAAATTCATACTAATGCCTGAAAGTTAACATGCCAGTTACTTTCAAAATTATGAATGCAAATAAATAGGTATTTTTAATAGTATCTCAACCCAGACTCGGTAGAACATTTTAACTGTGAATAAGCAGTAAAATAAAGACAAAAACAAACAAAGAAACAAAAAAACTCATACATAATGGCTAATGTGGGCATGAATGCTTCCTAATAAAGCCTAAGGGAGGACTGCCTGTCTACCATCTCTCTGGATCTTAAATATGAAATTCACTTATCTGGCAGGAAAAGAAAATCAAAATTGAAATAAGAAAGGAGGGAAAGTCTGGCATAAGGTTGGGTGGAATGAAGAAGCCAGACTAAGTGTGGGATGCCACAGACTGGTTACTGGCAGGTCTGTGGCCAGTGTGAGCGAGGTGCATTTACTATGGCTTCCCTATTTCCAACATTCCCAGTGACAACCAAATGCCATCCTCTTCGCCCCTTGTGCACCCCTCAGTGTTACCCTTTGATTAATTCTGCCAATTTAGTGTGCTGCCTCAGTCATTTTGATTTAGTGACATTTTCAATCCATCTCCAGTGTTTTCCCCTTCTCCAACAGTCTGATGTTAGCATAGCCCTATTACTTTGATGTATGGTTGCCCCAAGCTCCAGAGCCTCACAGCCCCAGAGAAATCACTAATGTGGCATGTCTGATTTTCCTAATCTAGAAGATGGCAGAGCTGAAGTGTCTGTGTAATGGAAAACATTTTACATAGTAAATATGAATGGCCTCACTCTCTCCTAGGTCACACTCATATTTAAGATCCATTTCACAGGCAGCCTCCCCCTCCGGTCCCCCTGCCCAGTGCCTTCAGATCAGGATTCCTACCATTCATTTCTGGCTAAATCGGTCTCCAGGTTGGGGACAGCACAGAACTGTTTACCTCCTAACAGCCTATTTATATCAGAGGTACATTATCAAAATGCTGGAAACAGATGAAAAGGCAAGGAATGAAATTGTGCACTGTTCATAATCATACCCCCAATGCCTAATGTTCCTACTGATGCTGGCTAGCACCGTGCCCTGTCTGGAATAAGTGTTGGCTAGGTAATTTTCCCCAAGTGAACAATTTTGTTTATGGGATGAAGAACCAGTGCCCCAAATGAACAAAATCTAAGTTTCTAGTATCATATTTTTAGCTTGAAAGGTATCCTAGGAGCAAAAGGATATTTATAATCTGTGGAGGCAAAGATATTTACACTCTGAACTTAATAAGTACCCCACATCAAGAAAACTAATCTCCAATTAGAGGGGCCATCTTTGCTTGGTCCTTGCTGTGAGTGATTAAAGGCCATGGGAATCATTTCTTTTCTTATTTTGGCCAGAAACATTTTACAAATCTTTAAAAGACACAGTTTTTCTTAATTCTTTGAGAATTTCATACGTGTATACAATGCATTTTGGTCACATTCACCCCGACTTCCTCGGTTCCAACTCTTCCCAGACCCCTTCAGGACTTCCTCACATTTCCACGCCCTGTTTGTAAAAAAAATATCACAGTGAGTCTAATTCGTGCTGCCTGTATGTGTGCAAGAGTGGGAGGCATCCACTGGAGTATGGCCAATTTACTTCAGCAGGGGAATATTCCTGAAGAAAACCATCTATAGCTCCCCAGCTAGAGGGAGGGGCTTCTGAGTCCCACCCCTTTGATGTTCACATTTTAGCTGGCTTGCTCTTGTACAGATTTTGTGCCCGCAACTATGGCTGCTGCGGATTCATGAGGGTAACAGATCTGTCATGTCCAGAAGATTTTGTTTTCTAGCCTTCCTTTCTGAGCTCTGACTGTGACAATCTTTCTACTTCTTCCTCTGCAAAGTTCCCTGAGCTCAGGGGAAGGAGGAGGAGGAAGGTTATGACGTAGGTCTGTTTATGGCTGGGAACTTCACACACATCTATTCTCTTGGTGTTGACCAGTGCTGAATCTCTGTATTAACTACCGTACACTGCCAAAGGAAGTTTCTCTGATGACACTGAATGCTGCAATAAGAACTGCTAAGCAGTTTGATATTATTTTCATTTAATAAAGTAATAGTAGTAGATTTCTACTACTATTTCTTCTACGTGGCCCTTGACATTTTCAGTGCTGTTTAATATTGTATTTTTTTTCCCATGGCCTCCTTGCTCATTTTGACAATTTTTTTTTTCCCACCCTCCCACATTCATAGTCAAAGACCTTGGATTTGTCTCTCATTCTTTGTTTATTCTTGGTCCAAACTCCAAGAAGTCAACATATTTCCATGCTGTTGCCCTCAAGGATTTCAGAATACAAGCTTCTCTCACAACCCGTGGGGCCTACTACAGGCTTCAACATGCAGCCTTCCCCTTGATGATCCTAGCAGCCTTCAGACTTCTCAGCACAGCCTGCAGGTGATTCCTTTGATGCCCACTCACTTCCCTGCTCAGTAGCATCCATAGCTCATCATCTCACTCAAAGGAAAAAGCCAACCACCTTAGTATTGGTCCAACCCACTTAGGACTTTTTACTTGGGCCTATACTCCTTCCATTTCTCCATTACCACTCCAACCACTCTGCTCTGTCCACACTTGTCCTAGCTGGACTACAGGCATGCTGTCTAAGTGCCTACCATTGCTTTTACTGTGATTCTCTTCCACAAACATGTCCATGGCTGCCTCTCTTCCCTTGTGTAAGTATTTACCTAAGTCCACCTTCCTGGAGTCCTGTTGTGATGCTTGGATTTAAATTGTCTTCTCCTGACCTCCCTATCTCTACTTTAGTTATTGCAACACTTACCGTCTTGTGACCTACTTTTGCTGTCTTCGTGAGTCTGTTAATTGTAGGTCTCCACCACTGTAAAGTGAGATGCCTCAGCTGTATCCTAAATTTATCAGGGAGCAAACTAATCAGATATCTGCCACCAAATGAGTGAATGAATGGATGGATGGGTGGATGGAGGAACACTTCCCTATTGTTTAGAGCAGTAGAAAATACTTATTTGATTACTGTACCTCTTAACAACCAAGTGAGTGTTTCTTTCTATAATAGAGCTTAATAGAATGATATAATATATATTTAAAATTATATGACAGAATTCTGCCAAGCCTATTCTCCAAATGAATGCACTTTTCAGTGTAATTACTTTAAGCTTCGTGGGAATCAGGCCTATTGATCTAGAATTGCATGCTTCTTTATCAAATTGTCTCTAAAACTTATTGATACTCTATTATGTTTCTGAGCCCATCTCTGGTTTCTCGATACATAGAAATCGCGAGGGATAGCCTGAATATCAGAGAGGGAAAGAGAGAAAGATGCAAGAAGAAAGGGAAGTAGTTGAAAATGCTGTTATAATAATACCAGCTCCCCATAGCTAGCTAGTATCAACCAATTTCATTGAGCATATAAAATACATGTCAATTTGTGGAAAAATTACTACAAAGTTTAACTCCTAGAAGATACTAGTTATCATTTCAAAAGTGAGATTATTGTAAAAGGGCCAAGCACACATACTCACCTGAAGAGCTATTGGAATTATTGACTGGAGAAAGCTATAATAAAATTTATCATAAGCCATAGCCACTAACAAAACCTTGTCTCAGTAAAGGGACTGCTCCCAAAAGCCCACAAAAGTAGTTTCTGGGTACTAAAGTCAATTAAGAAGCCCAATTAATGACATCCTATCTCAGTAGTAATGAGACAACTCATTGGCATTGTTTGGGGCTCTGTAACCATGGGAAATGTGAAGAACAGAAAAATGTAAATGTGACTGTGGATAGTGTTTGTCCTTATCCAGCACAAAAGACTTTGAACTGTCCGAGTCTTCAGACTGACAATGTTAGTAGAAGGAAGTACTCATGTGACCTGATGCCTGAAGTGTGCATGTGTGCATGCATGTGTGTGTGTGTGTGTGTGTGTGTGTGTGTGTGTGCAGGTGCTGGTTCATGCATGTCTGAGTGTATGTAGATAAAACATAGCTCATCCCCAGATGTAGTCCCTCAGAAACCATTCATCATGTTTGTGAGACAGGCTCTCCAATTTGTTTGGAACTTGCTGGGTTGGGTAGGCTGGCAGGCAAGCCATCATTCTCCACCAATCCCCTTGACGTGTCTGAGTTACAAGTAAATGCCACCACGCCTGACTATTTTACGTTGGTGTTAAGGACTGAGCTCATGTCCTCTTGCTTGCATGACAAGCACTTGCTGACTGAGCCACATCATCATGCCTGGCTTTGTTTTTCCTTGGGGCAGTGTCTCCACAGAATAGGCTGAACTCCAACTCATGCCTCAACCTCTGAAGTGCTGGGTTTACAGCTGTGTTGCCACATTGGGCATACATGTATGTGCATATGGACATAGAATACACCCAAAGATGACAAATCTAATAAGATCCTTTATGTTATATGGAACAATTAGCTGATCTTTTATAATGGGGGAGCATAGGTATGTTTTCACATTTAAACTGTGTTTAGGAAACTATACTTCATATATCCTTTTATAAAACACTAATTTGTGTGGCTTATAACACAACAACTCTCGCACTGAACTGGACCCTCCCACATCAATCACCAATCAGGAAAATGCCCAAAGACATACTCATAGGCCACTCTGGTACACGTCTTTTTCTTATATAGGATCCCCTCTTCTGAAATGATTGTAGCTTGTGTCAAGTTGATATAAAACCAGCCAGCACAGCGAGGGATAAGAAACTCAAGGAGACTGAGACATTTTACTTGCTTTTATTGTCCATATCTGAGTCACTTCTCCTATTGCTGTAGTAAACCACTCTTGACAAAAGCAATCTAAGAGACAACAGGTTAATTCTGCCTCACAGTTCAAGGGTTAGCCCATCATGATAGAGGAAGTTTAGGCAATAGGAGCTCGAAACAGCTGATCACATCAAATCCATAATCAAGAAGCAGAGAACCATAATATGTGTTGTCACTCAGTTCCTTTGCTCTACTTTTTCAATGCAGGATCTCAACCAGAAAATGGTGGCATCACTTACAACGGATGGGGCATCCCAGACAAATAAAAGAAATCAAGATAAACCCCCACAGGCGTGCCCAGTGGCATCTCTAAGGTGAGTTTAGATCCAGTTATATTGATAACACTATTGCATCCAGTATCTTTGTCAAAACATAAAAACTGTTATTGTGGACTGTTTAAGATGTTCTAGAGAATTATTTATTTATTGCACTGAGTGTGTTGACATGTGTATATATTATATGACTTTAGATAAATTTATTTGCACCAAAGGCATTGGTGGTTGAACTTATATGTGCAGATGGCAAACTGGTATCTGGGACCTAAAAGAGAATGCTACAAAAATATCTGAAGTAGATGCATGAAAAGGAACACAGTTCCCAGAATTTTCTTATTCACCTAAGTTGATCTTATCCTGGTAGGACAGTGTAATCCCCTGGGAACAATTCCCAAGAATAGGAGATTAAGTAGAAAACAAATGTTCCCTTGATTGCAACTTTTTCCACTGTAAGACATAAAACTAGAGCCAAACTGGTTTAAACACATAAATAAGAGAAAAAGTTCAGCACCAGAGAGAACCTGGGGATTGGCTGTATTCAGGTCTCCAATGATGCAAAGAAAAGCTTGCTCCAGAGGAGCCTCACTCTCTGGTATTACATCCCTGCAAAACAACTATAAAGAAATCACTTGGGTACTTAAGGTCAAGTCCCTTGGAGAAATGCATCTGCTCCTTCCTCCTTTTAGCCATATTACTTTGATGGGTTATGTGCCCATTTCTGAATATAATCAAGTTGGTTAGGAGAGAGTCATGTGTCCATGCTTGCAGCCAGGTGTGGAGTCAACTCTACCAGAAATTTAGAACCTAAAATGGGCTTGGCATGGGGCAGAGTGGTTTCTCAGGTGAGTTTTGAGATATGTATGTTAGAAGAAAATACATCACAAAAGAAAAGGTATCTGTCTGCTTTGAAGGTAGATATATCTGACCAAAAGAGAAAGAATATTTCCTGGGAGAGAGCAGAACCCAAATGAAGAACCTCAGCCGGGATGGATGTACCTTTAGACTATATGAGACAGTGCTGATTGTATCTGCTGTTCCAAGTGCCAACTATTCATTAGTCATTTGTGTCTAAGTGGTTCTTTTGGTGTAGGTCTAATGAAAAGTGCAGCCTTTTTATTTGTAAAGTTTTGAACTTCTTTATTTTCCAATATAAAAATTGCTTTACGTTTTTTGTTTTTGTTTTTGTTTTTTTGCCAACTGCAGATTTCTGTAAAAAAAAAAAAAAAAACAAACAAATTTGTGAAATGCTGCCAAGTAGGGAGAAATCACTCAAACTCACTGGCAAGATATTTTCTCGGATAGCATCTTAGCATGTTTCTTTTCTCTCTTATTTTGCATTGAATATTTTATGAATGGCTTATAGAGGTTAGTGAAATAGTGACAATTCTTTGCTAGTTGCTGGGTATGTAAACATAAAGTTCCAAGTATAAAAGATTTTGGGGGGACATTTAATGTATGGAAACAAGCATTGGAAGGCAAGTACATTTCCTTATGTTGTGTTCTATCCTGTAGGCAAGGCATCATTCTTTCTCAAGAGCTGAAAGGCTATTTCTGTGATATTGGCTTAAATCAGAGAGTCAGATCAATCTGTCATATGTCCCTGAGTTTTCCAATCAACAGGATTTACCATATTATTAATCACATTTTGATGCCATTTTGTCCGTGTAAAGGTCTTGGATGCGGCTCCTAGAGAGAATATACAATGTGTCATACATTTTTAATGCACTTGACATTGATCCTGACATAGAGCTTCTATCCACTCATATTGGTATGTTCTTGTATTAAATCATTCTCACAGTAACAAGAAAGTAAAGTGAGGCAGACTTCACCCCCTTTTCCATCTCCAGATAAGATTCTCTCCTTCTCAAATGGAAATCCCATTGAAGAAAAGATTGTCTGAGGATGAACTTACAGAGTGTTATACTTGGGCTTTGTCCTTCAATTTTCCATGTACTAGTGAGTACCGTGGACCCTATTTACTAAATACGGTCTAAGCTCCAGACCCCATTGGTAGTGTCCCAAATTCTCTTCTTATATAATTAGGACTTGAAGCTCTCATTCATGTACCTTTTCCTTGCTATCTGACCCTTAAAACTATTCCACTGTCCTGATACACTTCCTGCTTCTATGCCTGCCCTTTTTAATCTCTTATGTGGATTTTCAGAGTAACATACCTGAACCAAACACAAGCCTCCTACTTTAGCTTCAGGTGCTTGGAATTTAGGGACATGCCACTGTGCCGGGCTTTGCTCTCTCCTGCTGCTCTTGAAGTTTTCAGCTTCCTGTTTGCAGTGACGCCACAGGTTCTAACACGATGTTCCCTACTGTAAAGGAGCCTGAGGAGTGTAGCACAGTGGTGGCCACTCACTAGTGCTTCTCAGCCTTCTGAAAGCTGCCACCCTTTAATACAGTTCCTCATGTTGTGGTGACCCCTCAACCACGCCATGATTTTCCTTGTTCCTTCATGACTGTAATTTTGCTTTGCTACTGTGACGAATTATGATGTCAATACTTTGGGAGACAGAGGTTGACCAAAGGGTTTGTGACCCAGACATTGAACACCACCGGCTTAGAGCTTTATCCTCGGCTCAACATCAGCTGGAATGTGCACACAATTCTGCCAGATATGATTTTTTTAAAGTAAAAAAAAAATTATAAGTTTGTATGGAAAGTCTTTTCATTGTTATACTTTAAGGCATCTTAAAAGACAAAGAAAGTACAGAGGTGCTCAACACAGCTGGAGGTCAGCGCTGCCCCAGGCTCAGGAGTTGCAAGCTCCTTCCTAAGGAGCCAAAGTCCAGGGGCCTTTGGTAATGCAGCCTGTGCGATGGATGAGATGAAGGGTCCTTCACTTTCTGGTGTCTTTCCTTTTCAACATGTCTTGTACCTCGTTGCTAGAATGTCTTCCATGAAATAGTAGCTAAATAATGCTCCATTCATTGTCCACCTACCTGTAAGTGGAGATCTTAATTAGTCTAGATAATAAGAGGCCAGAGTCAGATATAGAGGGAAATGCTGAGAGATCAGAGAGAAGGAGCGAGCCACAGCACACCTGACCTCCTTAGCGTCTCAGCAGACAAGAGGGCTATTTCCGGTTTCTCTCTGCTTATATCCTGTTTCTGCTCAGCTACCTCACTTCCTGTCTGTCTATACAGACCTCCAGACTCTATGGTTAGCTAGTGGCAAGCAAGATATCACCACATCTATCTTCACGAAGGACAAGCCAAGCCTCCCTAAGCTAGAACTCTGAAAATTTAAATTATCTCAGACCCAGAATTTCTTGAGCACCAGTATAATGCTACAAATGAAAATCTTAAGGGATGGGTCACATTGAACACACAGGCAAAAGCAAATTGTGCAACATGGCCTTTGTGTGGTGTGCATATTATTTGTATGAAATATACATGAATTTTGCATTACAACTCAGGTTCCATCCCCAAAATATATTCTATTGTACCTGAAAACATTAAAAAAAAAACTAAAAGTCTGAAATTGGGCACACTTCTGGTCTCTCTCAAGCTGACCGCTGCAAGCCTACCAACATGGCCTAAGCTAAATCTTTGTAGGCAGAGTTTTCTTTGGGTCACCAGCTCACAAAAAGGATACAGAGACTTACTATTGATTATGAAAGCTAGGCCTATAGCTTAGGCTTGTCCCACTAACTCCTGTAACTTAAATTAAACCCATTCATTTTAATCTGTTTTGCCTTGTGGCTTTTTACCTCTCTCATCTTGCACCTCCTCTTTCCTTTCCATGTCCCCTGGTGTCACTCCTCTTCCTCTCTCTCTCTGCCCAGGAGCCCCACCTAACCTCTTCCTGCCTAGCTATTGGCCATCAGCTGTTTATTAAACCAATCACCTTGGCAAAGACACATCTTCATAGTGTATAAAAAATTATTCAACAATGAATGTTTAATAAATAGTTTTAATGTCTGGGTGATTTTTTAATTATTTTTTATTTAGATTAAAAACAATCTCATTTTACATACAAATCATAGTTCCCTCTCCCTCCTGTCCTCTCCCACTCCCCCCCCATCTCCCCATCCCACCCCATCTATTCCTCAGAGAGGGCGAGGCCTTCCATGGGGGATTATCAAAGTCTGTCACATCATTTGGGGTAGGACTGAGACCTTCCCCTTTGTATCTAGGATGAGAGAGTATCCCTCCATAGGGAATGGGCTCCAAAAAGCCAGTTCATGAACCAGGGATAAATACTGGTTCCACTGCCAGCAGCGCCATAGACTGCCCTACCCCCAACTGACACCTACATTCAGGGTGCCTGGTTCGGGCCTATGTTGGTTCCCCAGCTGTCAGAATTAGAGATTGTATATGGGAACTTAGCTCCATACAAGAACAATCACTTTCTCACTAATCCCTCCATACAAGAAGAGCTGTTGAAGGAGTGTTGTAATGTGCTGTTCTCCATCCTTGAGCAGACACAATCCCTCCTTCCTTTGTACTGCTTAACCCCCCCCCCCTGCTCTACTTCTGAGCACATATGTTAAGAAGACAAATGCCACTGGGGGGATTGTTTCACTGTGATCACTGCTGATACACTGGGACGTTTCAGGACGATCTGAGGAACCTTATAGGAACATCCTCTGGTTCAAGGCCAACCTAGTCTACAGAGCAAGCTCTAGGACATCCAGGACTATTGAGAGGAACCCTGTCTCAAAACAAAACAAACAAACAAACAAACACACAAAAAACAATCAAATAACAATAACACCAAAAATCCCCAGACAACCCAATAACAACAAAAGAAATATCTCCTAATATAGTATGGACTGGGTCCTTCTTTAACAGTACAGTGTAACATGTCCATTTCTTAAAAGTCTTTGGTTTCAAGAAAGTATTGAACTCTGCCCAATCCTTAATCACATTGCCGGGTGGATATATTAGTAATAAACTTTTAAAATCAGGTGAATTTTTGTTATTTTGCTTGTGTGTGTTTAAGCGATAGTGAAAAAATGTTGCCCTCGCTTCTGGTATCTGGAAAGATACTTCATAGTCTCCTTTATTTGAGCATCTCAAACAGAAATGGGTTCTTTTTCTATAACCCTGGCCACCTCCGCCCTGACTGCCTTCCATTCTGAGACTTCTGAATCCATGAGGAAAATCAGTCCCTAGAAAGGGGCCGCTCCACTCTTCTAATGGGCACAGCTGCATTCCCCACTGTGTCGGAACTTCAAATCAAGACAAGTGGAAGGTCAAATTCAGGGTATTAACGAGAAACACATTTTTCTTCCTTGGTGGCTATTAAAGTGATAGATGTCAGTGCTGTGGGCTAGAGCACCCTCAACGCCTTGGGTGCTACCAGCCATCGTTAAATCGCACACATGCACGTGCCATCATACATCAGCTCTCTGTAGCCAAACTAGGGCCCCGACCACTTCCCTGGCTTGCCTGTCACTGGCTGTCAAATCCCAAGCAAATACATTTACCTTGTTACCAATTCAGCGAGGAGCATCCAGGAACGGCTAGAGCTCAATTTTGATGCCTACATCCTGAAGTTGGGTTCAAGCCAGGTCGAAGGGCGGGAGTTGGGTAGCAAAACAAATTATTTGACTTAGAAGATGACCTGCAGAGGCAGAGTCCTGCTTACCCAAATGATCTTAATCTCAAATCCTACCTCTCTGTCAGCTGTAACTGGATTTAGTGACAGTTTTAAGGGCTGCTGTTTTACTAGGCAGGGGTCAGACCTGATATTTGAAATGAGAATGGATGAAAAAAGAAATGAGTTTTGGAAGAGGCGGAGTGAGAGGGAGAGAGGAGAGGTAGATATGAGGAGAGGTAGATATGAGGAAAGGGAAATATTTAGACGGCCTTAACATGGCAACAATTCACCATATTCATCCCCCCCACCCCATTCACCACTCAGCTTTCATTGTCTGCTTGTTATATTCCAGACACTGTGCTAAAATCTGGGTGTGTCTGTGGTCCCCCAGGCTGCCCTGGGGTTTGCTGATTTCCTTGTAGAGCTAAGAAAAGATGTTCTGCTCAAGTGTACGGTTGTTGTAATGAAAAAGAGAAAGAGTGAGATCAACCAAGAGCAGGCCAAGCTCCCCAGTGTTCTCTGCCAGTGGAGTCGCAGGAGGACTCGTTTCCCAACAGTGAGCTATGATAAAGTGTATGAAGGGTCCCTAAGCAAGGAAATCAACGACACCTTCATATCCAGGTGTTTACTGGAGTCCAGCATCTAGGTGTGGGGCACCTGGATGACTGACCTTAGGGTTTGGTCTCCAGTCCTCTTCTCAGGTCAAACTGATGTAGTGTGGGCCAGAGATCAGAACAGTGATAGCAGGCATCCACTATAAATCACATTGAAAGCATAAGCTGTCTGGTGTGGCCAGAGACTCCCACTTGCTAGGATCAGCTGTTCTGTGGGATTCCCCAGCATGGTCTTGACCCCTTTGCTCATCACTTCTCCCTAGATACAGTGGAGGATTCTTCTAAACCACATCTTTTGGGGGAAAGAATCATGTAGGTACTGAGCAAGTTTAGGGATGTGCTAGATAGATAATTGCTTAACTAAATTGGTCCTAAACAGCATCAAACCCAGTACACAGACCCAACCAATTTGGCCAGACTGTTTTAACACTATCTCAAAGGGGCTTATCAAAGGCCCATCTACCTTAGGTTTGCTGAGATTATAGAGCAAAGTGAATTGGGAGGGAGCTATAAAATTATGGGGGCCATATCTGCTAGATCTTGTCACCTGGTGCATTTTAAGAGGCCCTCTTTAGAGGTTCTGATGGAAACAGAGTATAAGGGAGTAAGGGGAAATGCTGACACACCTAGCGAAGGTCAATGCAGGGATCTTGATGGGAGATCTGGGGCTCACAGCAGGTGCCAGCCATGGGAGCAGGAAGCAGTGATCAGATTCTGGGTATGTTCTAAATGTAGGGCCAGCAGATGGATGTGGAATGTGAAAGAAAGTGGGACTAAGAATGTCTCTCAAAGTAAGGCTGGAATTCCCCTGAGCTGTAGTGGAAATGACTTAGAACCAATTCCCAGGGCCCACTGGGGGTTCTGTTTTGCTTAAGCTCATAGAACGTGACACACCCTTTAGATTTTCTTTCTCTCTTTTTTTTTTTTTTTTAACTTACTTTATTTTATGTATATGCATATGTTGATACCGCGTTTGTGCCTAGTGTCCATGTAGGTGACAAGAGGGTGTCAAATTCCCTGGAACTTGAGATATAGATGGTTGTGAGCCACCATTTGGATTCTAGGAACTAAACGCCAGTCCTCTGCAGGAGTAAGTGCTCTTAACCACGGAGCCATCTCTACATCTCTGACATGTCCTTTTTGATGTCATAGTAGAAGCATGGAGTTGCTCTTGCTGTTCATAGAAGCCAAAGATAGAGAACTATGAGCAGAAGAGATATCAGCATAGCTATGCTATTTACATTTACAAGCCAAGGAAGTGAGACCAGCTGGAGAAAAAGTTCAAGGACTGGGCCATAAGGCACATCAAATTATTGAGGTTATTTTTATGGAGAAGATGTAAAACCAACTAAGACTTGTTTAGTGGCCAGAAGACCACTGGGAGATTGTGTCCTCTGGAAGCCAAGAATAAAAAGGATAGCCTGAAGGAGGGGTAAAGAATATGAGAGCTACCGTTTTAGTTAGGGTTCCTATTGCTGTGAAGAGACATCATGACCACAGCAACTCTTATGAAGGAAAATATTTAATTGGGGCTGGCTTTCAGTTTCAGAGGTTTAGTCCATTCTCATCATGGTGGGGAAAATGAAGGCATGCAGGGAGACACAGTGCTAGAGAAGCAGCTGAGAGGCAGGTGGCAGAAGTGAGTGCCACACTAGGCTTAGCTTGAACACCTGAGACTTCAAAGCCTACCCCCACAGTGACACACTTCCTCCAACATGGCCACACCTATTCCAACAAGTGCCAGTTCCTATGGGCCAAGCATTCAAACACATGGATGGGTCTATGGGGACTGTTCCCAGTCAACCTATCACAGCTGCTATGTCAGGAGGAGGTGCCTTGACTGTGAAGGCCATTGCCGAAGACCTCGATGGAGCGAATGGGCTCATATAAAACTTTAAAAATGTTCTTTTCTTAAAATACGTCTGTTGGATATTCAGTTCTTTCAGTGTTACTAATTGTCCATAGCTCTTTCCCTCAGAATAATTAGAATTGACTTTTTTTTTCTTTTTCTGTTAGGGCAGTTTTCTTTTGTTAACAAAGCCGGTTCCCATTGTTGTAGCCAATAGAATTCTTTTTATTATTCAAAAGAAGAACGTTATGCAGAGGGCTGGCATCCGGTTCTACTTGTTGCTTAAAGAGGAAATAAAACTACTGCTAACATTTTCGAGACCATGTAGGTAGGATCAGCCAGGTTATGTCATCTCTGTCCCTGATTGGAACAAGGTTGGTCTTCCTTAAATTATTTATGTAATAGGTCTCTTGACACTAAAATCTATGGTTTGAATCTTAAAAACCTTAGTTGATATAAAAT
The DNA here is from genome assembly GCA_030556225.1 of Cricetiscus sungorus. Taxonomy (NCBI): domain Eukaryota; kingdom Metazoa; phylum Chordata; class Mammalia; order Rodentia; family Cricetidae; genus Cricetiscus; species Cricetiscus sungorus. The sequence continues at coordinate 8,556,735 of JANBXA010000395.1, read as the reverse complement.
GTATGAGTCCCTAATGCAATAGTAAGTGCTTTGAAAGCCTTTATCCAATCTTACCGGATGGGAGTCTGTTTATTGGGTACTGGGGATGCCCTAACAGAGCGCTTTGGCCAGTTCCTCACCTCCCAGCTGAGATTTCTTCCTCTTTCTTCCTGCACTAGAAGACAGTCACAATTTCAGGTTGCTTGGTTCTAAAGCAATTATACCTTTGGGGCATCTTGTTGCGTCTGACGTCTAAATGCTGGTTGTTTATAGAATCACTGCTCAGATCCCTTTAGTTCAAAATGAGCATGCCAATGAAACTAAGATGAGAAACTGCACTTCTAAATTGGATTATCGGCTTCCCTGGTGGACCCACTTGCACCAGCCCTCCCTCTGCAAAGTTGCCCGTGATTCGCTGCAATTTAGTAAGATGGCTTATGTGGATGGTTGGGACAAGGTGCATCTAGTTAACTCATTAGTGATTGTGTGTCTTGGGGATGCCTGTTGCCACAGTAACAGACCAACAGACCTTTCGTACCTGTTTAAATTGGTTCTTAATTTTTATTTAAACTGTATTGAGAGAAGGATGAGATCCAACTATCAGTTTTCAATTGGCATGCTCCAAGACCAACATTTTAAAAGAACAAAGCCAAAATATTCAGGAAACTGTCTTCCTCTGTTGTCTACTGTTTGGAAACCCCTTTTCTATTTTCCTTTGCAACATGGAGTTGAAATCAATATAGCTATTTTGCTATAATAGCAATTTATACAGCTTGTTTTCATGGCTCACACTTTTTGTTGTTGCTATTTGGCACTGGCATAATTGATGAATGTCAGCACAATTGGTGGAAGGGTTGGCATTTTTTAAATAACTGCTGCTACTGAGTCCCACAGAGGCAGGGCACAAGGTGCCGTTTCCCAACTGGAAGAAAAGTGAGCAGGTGGCTTCATCTCTCCCTTGCTGAAGGAGTCTTAAATGAGTTAGCAGATTTGAAGAACACAGAAGAACTTTTAGGTAGACCAGGGCTGGGTCTAATTTCAGTCATGTCTCCTTTTAATTTCTTGGAAAGGACTTGGTTGGAAGGTGTATTGAGGAAGCAACTTTAATGAAGTGTGCAGTTAAGTAATAGGTGATAACGTGTGGCCTTCTTGGGATTTTGGAGTGGACAATTAACTATGGCTATGTAAGGGAGATTGATGTTTGAGTTAAAAAAATATATCTCAACACAGGGATGGATATGAGACCAGAAGCAGGGCTGTTGCATCCTTGGAGGATAAAGGCAAGGATACTGATAACCTGTATACCATCTTAGCATCCTTCTGATGGCCACGAGCCTTTTAACTGCATGTTAACTTTTAAACCTAAGGGAATAAAAATATAGCAACACACTGACTGGCAGGTGTTAATGAGCACAAAGGAAGCCAAATGAGAAAATGGAATATATTTGTATCTAGCTAGTTGGTTTGGTACCGATTTTAAAGATACCATGTGCTAAATACCACGCGACCTTCCTGATAGGATAGAGAATGCTTTTATTTGTAAGGAGTTTCTTTAAAAAATAGTCATTAAAGTTAAAGAATTCATGCACACCAGGAAATTAGACTCAAGGGTGACTCAGCTCACCTCCTCTCACCAGCCCAGCTCTCCCCATACATCCGATGAAGCCCTGGGCTCAATCTTAGCGTTGCATTAGAAACCTCTGCAGTTCTGGGAAATCTTCAAGCACAGATAAATTAATCAGGGGCTCTCACATTCTTTCAAAAGTGCCCCAGGTGCTGTGGACTATGGCTGCTGGGAAGGTGCAGGAGGGCTAAGGGTCTTCTTTGTGTAGAGAATTCACCAGTAGCAGGGAGAAAGCATACTTTATGATGTGGGAACAAAAGAGAAATGCTTTCCATGATGCCACTTAGGAATATTTATAGTCAACAAAAAAAATTACCTGAGATAAATGCTGGACATAGCAGACAAACAAGACAAATGCCACTTATTAACACCTTCTCTTTGGCAAAGGACACAATAGGTGTGTGTGTGTGTGTGTGTGTGTGTGTGTGTGTGTGTGTGTGTGTGTGTGTGTGTGTTGTTCAGTGTTTTTCCTAGGGAGCTACCCATATGACTTTCTTTTCCTTCTGTCCTTTCTTTTTTCTCTCTTTCCCTTCCTTCTTCTCTCCCTTCCTCCCTTCCTTCTTTCTTCTTTTTTCTTTCTTCCCAAGACAGGGTCTTCCACTGGGATAGAGTTTAGACAACTGTAGGGATCTGCCAGTCTCCATCTGCGCAGGACAGGACAGGACTCCAAGCTTGTACCAGTGCTAGAACCTCAGTCTTCACCCTTGTAGGCTAAGAACTTTACTACCTGGGCCATTTCCTGAGCCTCTTAGTAAATACCTTCCTAAGGCATACCTCCACTGTCATGGTGATCCTGCGAGGAAGGTGAATTTATTTAACTGGCAAATTAAGAAATAGTCTCTGAGCAATATAGCACAGTTAGGATAGAGCCACCCTTGGAGCTGAGTGATCACCTGCTTCCCATCATTTTCATGGCTTTTCCTATGACTTCACTTAATAAAGGCCTTCACCACCCTTCACTTCCACCGTTTATAGTCATATCACAGATCCAAGGCAATCTCTTACTCTTTATTTCCTACAACTGGCCTGTGTGCTTCCGCAGTGGTTACTTTTCCTCTGTATTTTGTTTTCCTATCCTATCACATCCCACCTTGTCTTTGACTTTCCTGGCTAAGGCCAATATTAAAATGCTTACATTGTACATTCCAAGTGCCATTTCCTGATACAATAAACACTTTTGTGTTTATAACTCTTATTTGTATGCATTCAGCTCACAACATGTATTTCACTAAGCACAATTAAGCACGAGGAGAAACTGAAGTGACGTTTTTTATCATTGCTTATTTAGGGTTTGAGATAGTTCCCCAGGGTAAGAATGTGGCCCCCAATCTGCAGTCTGGTGAAACTGCACCCATGCCTGAAGGATCTTTCCTATAAATCAAGATCAAAAACGAATAAATCAAAAGCAAAGGAGCCACATACTCCATGTCCAGAATCTGCAATGTTCCCGCTATGGTTAAGTCCCTATTACTCACGCTTTGTCTGGAGAAATCCAAGGGCTGCTATGGGTCTGACCTAAAATGATGACTTGAAGAATGGTGTGAAATAGAGGTGCATCCTTGTGTGAGTCACAATGAATAATGCCTCTGTCTGCAAATAGATGATTAGTTGTAATTGAGATTCCTGTTTCTAATATAGTTTGGGAGAAGGCCTATTAAAATATCAATAGACTGCCTCCATTTATGTAGCGTTGTGGTGGATATAATTGGTGAGTGTCTCGTTTTTCCATGTTCTTCTACCCCCTGACTTATTTATGAGTGTTACATAGTAATGAAAAGATAGGCTGTAATGAACCACTGCTAGGCACAACAGTTTCCAATGTGGCTAAGAGTTATTTTTTTTTCATTCTGATGAAATTGTTTCTTTTTTTCCTCCCTATAATCATTAGACTGTGTCTTGATGATAAAACAGAATTAGAAAGTTGGATATTCATAATTAATACATGTTTACTATGCCAAATGCTTTTTTTGCAAGAGAAAATAATTGTCAGAAACAGTAGGGATGGGACACTCAATTCTGTTGCCTCCCTTTTATATTCTTTGCATGCATGCCTGTACGCATGCATGCACACATGTGTGTGCACGCACACACACACGAGTATATACCACATATGTACTGTGTACATGTTTTTGTGTGCATGTGGGTGTGGAGGCAAGAACTTGACATCAGGTGTTTCTCTATTTCTCTCTACTTTATTAGTGTGCATGCATATGGGAAGGGGGTTGTGAGCACACACATGCCATGACATGCATGTAGAGATAACGGGGCAATTTAATAGACTCTTCTCTTTTTATGTTCACGTGGACTCCAGGATCAAAACTCAGGTCAGCAGGCATGTGTGGCAAGGACTTTCCACACTGAGCTTTCTCACCAGTCCCCTAACTTAGTTTTTGAAACAGAGTGTCTCACCTGTGCTGGCACCCACTGACTGGCTAGATGGGCTAGCCAAGGGCTCTGGGAATCCAATCTCCCTCTCAGTACTGGACTGAGAGGTGGGAAGAGCCATGGCTAGCCTTTGCATGGGTGCTGGGGATCTAAAGTCAGGTCCTAATGCTTGTGTGGCAAACACTCTACCAACTGAGCCATTAGCACCTGCTCCAGCCCAGGTAACTTTCATTTAACAAAGACATGTCAGTTAGCTGATGTAGAGAAGATGTGTCTTGAATGGCTGTAAGGAGAAGGAGGGGGCATTCAAGGCATTTTCTATGGTTTTCTTTCTTTCTTTCTGACATAATTACAAGTAGGAAACAAAATGTGTTTACCAAACCATCAGAAAATAAAATAATTATGCAATCGTTAAAAAAAATTTCAAAATCCCAACAAAATTCATTGAACCATTGTCCTATCTGGGGCACTCCATCAAGATTCCTTTAGAAAGATAAAATGAGTGGTGTTGGTTATTATTTTCGAACATAGGCTTATTTATAGTTTTCACATTGAAAAAAGCCCTAACATTTTTGATGAAAATCAGAAGTAATGTGTGACTTACCTCAAGAACAATGGGTTTGTGTCTGTCCCTAGAAATCATTAAGCCTCATCGTCTCTCTGCTGTGTAACCCCATGTTGTGCTGGAGCCATAGAATTTTCTTCCTGCTCCTTTTTTTATTGGTGGTATTTATGTGTTTTATTGATTATGTGACATAATAAAACATAGCAAGTTGGGGTTGTATGCGCCATATATTTTGTTCAACAGCAAATGCAGAACGTTAGGGCTATGCGAGCCACTTGAAACATCTTGCTGAGATATAAATAGATTTATAATGACTGCTAGGCTCTGTGCCTGCAAAATACCCTGGTAGGTAGCTCATTATAGAGGTAACATCATTAATAAAATAGCTGAAAATTTCTACACATACAGGGATAGCGCTTACGCCCAGCGCTATGAGGAAAATACCTAGCATAGGCATAACCTGAGTCTCATTTTAATGCTATAATTTATCATCATTATCTATGTATTATAATGGCAAAACAGGTTTAATTGCTTTTGACTGGACTGGCATGAAGATGAGGAGGAAAGTTAGTAGCAGATGGCCCCACTGTCAAGACTGCAGTGTCTCAGCCCAAAATAATGTAGCAGACCAAACAAGGCATGCGGCTAGCTTCTAGCATTGTCTCCTGTTAATAGGTACAGATTAGCATTTTCTGGTGTTATAACAGTTTAGAGAGAAGTGGAAATAGTGATTATTTACAGAAGATTAAAATAGCTGTGAAATTCATTTCTGGCAGGTTTTAATGGCCTCACATTTTTTTGGATTAACAAATGTTTGCTTTCTGTATGTCTTAGTGGGTTTAAGAAATGTTTCTCTCTTTGCTTTACAACATTTAAGGGCTGGTGTGTGAACATTTTAGAAGATGTCTGTTGGGTTGTTGCATAATATCCTTTCTTTCCCTTCTTCCTTCCTTTGAGTGATGTCAGTAACTAAGTTACCTTTTTTCCCCCCCAGAATAGTCTGTTGGGAAACAATTTATCCATCAGTCTTTAAATGTGTATGTGCCTTATGTTTTTACTGAGTATTAAGTTCCCTGGTGACTTTGTCCATCCCAGTACAGTCTGTGCTCCTATTTCAAACACAACACAGATGGATAAATGAGAGTTGTCTAAAAGATATTTTAAAGAAAAAAAAACTTACCTAGTTATGGAGACCCTCAACAATTCAAAGAATTGAAGAACAAATCCATGAGAATAAAAATTAAAAAAAAAAAATTAGGTATCCTCTATCTTTTAAGACACCAGTGGCCCAAAGAAGAACACAATTATAAGGTGGTAGATTACACTGTTGGCTGGTCAATGCGAGTAAATTAACTGCTCCAGCTGATGAAAGAGAAATACCAGCTTTAGCAACTTAAGTGAAGGTGACACGCTATCTGCAAAATAATGCGAATTTGAAAGTGCAGCTTAACCCCAGAGTGAAAGGAAGGGGACAAAAGGAGAATGGAGCAATCTGGCAGCCTAAAATAATGTGCGACAGAGAAATTATTCGGAAATGGAGCTGGTTATAGAGATACAGATTTATTATTTGGTGGCTGTCATGATAAATTTGCCTCAGCTATGCCCATACATGTTGCAGTGATCATGTCTGAGATGCATGGAGATGTTGCAGAGGGCTTTGCACAACTGAAAACCCCCATTCTGAAACTAGAAATAGGTCCACGCTCTTAAGGGTATGTTTATCACACCCACGCGGACACATATGTTTTGTATTTGAAAAGATAATGGGGTATTAGTGAATTGAGAGGTACTTATACAGTAATGGATTTGAGATGATAAAGATGAGTTGATGAATATCTATTGATGTAAACAGTGGAGGACACTATTTCAGAAGCTTTCAAATGAATCCTTCTATCTAATACTCAATAGTGACTTCTAATGCCTGGTGCCATGTGGATCAATGCTATTTAGGAGATATCTATCATATTCTTTTATTACCAAATATTTCAACTTAACCTCAACATATTTGTCTTGCTTTTAAGGTCTCAGAGAGAAAACTCTGTTCTCCTGGTAGATAGTCATCATGAATAAGTACTTAGCTAAATATTATGTAAAGCAGAAGAGCCAGGCATGCAGGTACCTGATCCCAGCACTTGAGAGGTTAAGGGAGAAAGGGTTCGAGATTCAGTCCAATCTCACCATGAGATCCTGTCTCAAGAAACCCAGAACAAAGCACACACCAGGAGAAGCTCCAGCGCACAGATATTTTAGACACAGGAGAGGACTATAGTTGACATGTTGACGTGTCTGAAGACCCAGGTGTTAAGGTGTGGTCCTCAGGGTGGCATTATCACTGGAGATTGAGGTCCTTACTGCTCACTTCTCAACAGAACACTGGGGAAAGAAGTTGGAGGGAGAAACTGGCTGGAGCAGTGGTTCCCAACCAATGGGTGATGTTTTCATAGGGTTCCCTAGGATCATCAGAAAACACAGATAACTACATTATGATCCACAACAGTAGTAAAGTTACAGTTGTGAAGTAGCAAGGAAAATAATTTTATGGTTGGGGGGGGTCACTACAACTTGAGGGCCATGGCATTAGGAAGATTGAGAACCACTGGATGGGGGAAGATAAAATTTTTCAGAAAAAAAAAATCTGCATGTTAGATGAGTCATAGGGAAAAAAAAGTTTTTGTGGGGGTGATAGAAATGAAAATGGGGGGCTATGTCCTCAGAGATCATGGGTAGAGGATCTGTGTACCAGCCTGGGTCCTTGCCATCTAGAGATGTGTCTTATTTTCTCCCCCCTGGCGGAAAATGTCACAGTGGATTTTGCCGTCTTGTAGCTGGTTAGTCGGAATCTTAGGAAGGGCTTCTCTTTAACAGGGATGCTGGGAGAGTGGGTCATAGTGGGAGGCAAAGAGAAGAGAGAGTTTCTAGTGAACCTGTGCTGTAAACTAGGAATTGGTGTTCCCCTTAAGTGGCGGGGCCCTTGGGGAGCACCTTCCATCATGTACGCAGCATGCACCGGTTAGTTTCCTCAACACTGTGACAAAACACCCGGCAAAAACAACTTAAAAGGGAGGTTACAGTTCATCCATAGCAGAGAAGTCATGGCAACAAGAGACTGAGGTAGCTGGTCATGTTTTCCCAATCAGGAGCAGAGGGTATTGGACCCTGATGTTCAGCTCACTTCCTCCTGTCTGGTCCGGGCAGAGCCCCATCCATGCATTAGTTCTGCTCATATTCAGGGTCGGCCCTCACACCTCTGTTAACCCAATCTCGACACTGTCTCACAGCCTACTCGGCGTGTGTTTCCGTAGTGTGTTTCTATAGTGATTTGAAATCTCACCAAGTTGACAAGCAAGACCGACTGGCCATCACAGAGTGCCTTCATAGAGGACGTTGTGATCTTTGTTCCCTCTCTCTCTTTTGGTTCCTGGCTTTAATTGTCACTTGGTCTGCTGTGTGCTCCTTGTTCTTGCCCACTGGTACTCCCATCAGAGTCTAAAATGTAGGGAGTCCAACTGGTCATGAGCTAGCGCCTCTAAAGCATGAGCGAGAACAACCGTTTTCTCTTTACAGGTTAACTGCCTTGTATTTGGTTGTAGTGATGGGAAGCTGATGCAGATGGAGGGATATCTTCCATTTCTGGCTCAGGGAAGCTTTCAAAGCTCAGAAAACTATGCTACTAGGAGAATGGTTGGAAAGAAGACTCTCTCTTTTGCGAGCTTCTGTTAACACATCACCCTAAAGCCTTTTCTTGTGGCTTGTTTCTAGTTGAACAGTGATGAGGCTAGGAGTCTAGGCTCTGATCGTTGAAGTTCTCTGTTTGATTATGGCCCTTTGATGCCAATTCTGATTTTGGTTGTGGTCAACACTAGAAACCCCTCTGTTGAGTTTGAGCATTCTGTGGCTTTGCCATAGTCTTCTCCCCTTCCCAGTGAAATAACTTTCACTCCTTGGCCCTCAGTTCATATTGGAAAATCTCTTACCTAAAGGCTTCTATTTTACGACACTATTTTACATTACACAAAGTGAGCTTCAGATCACTTCTTATTTAGACATGGGGATCAGAGAAACGGAGAAAACTCTAGATGTGGGGAAGCATGCTTAGGAGTGCCCGGCGGAGCATCTGAGCTCAGAAGCCACCAGACTCCAGCCTCTTCTGTCCCAGGGAAAAGGGTGCCGCAGGAACCTGTGCTCAGACACCAGAGATAGGTACAGATTGGTTTTAAAGAAACTCTTTCCTCTTTTGTGTGCATGTGTGAGTAGAGGCAAATGTGTGCTGGGGCCAGTAGAGGGCAGAGAATTCCATGGAGTTAGAGGTGGGTGTCAAGGTGCTAGAAACCAAACTCAGGTCCTCTGCAAGAGCAGGCTATGCTCTTAAAAGCTGAGCCACCTCTTCAGTCCCGGAGTCAGTATCTTAATCAAGGTTACAATAGCTGTGATGAAATACCACGACCAAAGCAACCTGGGGAGGAAAGGGTTTATTCTTCTTACACTTCCAAATTAGCAGTACATCGCCAGGGCAGCAGGAACTGATGCAGAGGTCATGGAGGATGCTGCTTGCTCCTTGTGGCTTCTCAGCCCGCTTTCTTAGAACCCAGGATCACAAGCCCAGGGACAATGCCAACCACAATGCGCCAGACTCTAATCTACCAGGCACTAATTAAGAAAATGACCTTCAGGCCTTCAGGCTTGTCTACAGCCTGATCTTATGAGGCATTTTCTCAATTGAGGCTTCCTCCTCTCTGATGACTCTCATTTGCACTGAGGTGTCATAAAACTAGCCAGTACAAACAGCATATTCAGAAAGAGAGAGAGGGGGAGAGAAAGGGGGAGGGAGGGAGGGAGAGAGAGAGGGAGGGAGGAGAGAGGGAGAGAGGGAGGGAGGGAGGAGAGAGGGAGAGAGGGAGGGAGGGAGGGAGAGAGGGAGAGAGAGAAAGAGAGAGAGAGAGAGAGAGAGAGAGGGAGAGAGGGAGAAAGGTAGGGAGGGAGGGAGGGAGGGAGGGAGGGAGGGAGGGAGGGAGGGAGGGAGAGACTCCCAAGAATGGATGTACCCTAGTAAGCCAAGGAGAGGGCCCTCAAAACACTGAACCACATTTTCCAAGATTCTCTATGTTTTCACAACACCCTTGCCTCTCAAGTCTGTGTATAGAGGAGGGATTTTCTCGAACATGTTCTGAGAAGAAGGCTAGAGGATCAAGTTCTGCCAATCTTTCTCTGCAAACTGGCTTCCTTTGTATGTCAATCCTCAGGTTTCATCTTCTAGTCTCTATTCCCCTGCACAACCACACTATTTTTATTGTATACATTAACTAAACAACGTATAACATACAGGCACCCTTCCAACACACGTATAACATACAGGCACCCTTCCAACATACATGTACATGTTTTATGTCCATAGTAGCTCAGTGGGGGTGATGCCTCACGGGAGGAATCTATAGTTTTTGAGATGTGCAGGTCTCTCAATTGCAGGGGGATCACTTGGATCTCAGGGTGTGTGTTGTTGCCACTGGGCTTTGCTATTGATTCAGAAGTTTAGATTGGATTCTGTGAAATTCAGTGCAAACTTACCAAGTTGGTAGGCGTCATTCTGGGGCTGCGATTTTAGTTTATCACATTTATTAGCAAAATTAATGTACATAAGTAAGTAGTTCAGTTGACCTTAGAGTTTACATTTACAAAAATTTGAAAGTCAGATTCTCCCTCCCCTCAAAATAGCCTCTTGTGTATTTAAATTCATCTTGTGTGTGCCTATAGAACTGGTTAGACTCCAAAAGTCCCAGTGAAAAAGAATGTTACTTGCATCCTCTTGTTTTATTAAAGTGGGATTGTTTTATGTTTTGAACAAATAAGAAACAGCAATCAGATTAGTGTAAAGTAGAAGCTATTAATTAAAGGCAAGGGGGGAAGTTTTGATATAATAAAATTTATTTCATCTAATTCGGCATGGTGATTTATGCCGTTGTCTTCTAGAGCAACTCGAAAAGAGCATTTGGAGTTGCGCTGCTGGAAGTGAACATCTTACTGTAATGTATAATTATAGCCTACTATAGTAGCTTATATTATCCTTTAAATATTTATCCCCTTGAATAATTGGATTTAGGAGATGTGAATTCATCTGGCGAATATGCTATTAATTTTTCATATATTTTGATTGTATACCAATCGTTCACTTGTCTACTACCAAGTAAATGCAACTGAATAGCATGCAAGTTTACAACAAAATTATTCATCTTCCGGGATCCTGTTGAATATTTATGTCTAAAATAACATACTTGCTGCAAACGAGGCAAACTCTGTCCTCACTTACCTATCACGGTGGCTAATAATTAATTTGATGGTAACCTTCTATTTCACTTTCCTTTGTAGTTGAAAGTCATGATTAAAAATAAATGAAGACAATATTACATCAAAACCATTCCAAAGCTCAAAGAAGGGTGTAGCTGTTACCATGGAACCCACCGAGGGGCTTGCCAGCGGAGCTTGGCAGAGCTGCCTGGACAAAATGGGCTGAACTTTTGTTTTCTACAGAAGCAGTAAGACTCCAAAGGCCTGTGTTGACAGGTAATGAGATTTAATTCATAAGGGGAAAAATGGAGATTGAGAGAGAGAGAAAAAAAAATCCATATTCATTGTTTAATCAAATAAAATACTTTCTGAGGATTCTGGGGACTGTCCCTGGCTGCTGCGTGCAAAGCTATGCTTTGATAGCTGTAAACAGATTGCTTTAGGAATATCAGGGAAGAGAAGCCCCATTCTCTACTTGATCTTACCCTTTGGGCGGTCCCAGCCAGAGAGCAGCAGTCCTTCCCCCTGACAACAGGCTTCTGAAAAGCCATCGAGCATTTGCTGACAGCTGTGGACCCCCTTTTTGTTAGGATAACAAACACCCTGTGTTGAGGACAGCATCGAGCCAGCTTGCAGTATGCCCAATTAGAGAAGCTAAAATCTCATTTGTTTCACCATGGGAGCCCCCTGAAAGCACACCGTTTTGGCCTCATTACAGTATTTTTAACTTTACAAAAACAATTTCATTATGGAAATTAAAGAAGCTCATTTGGCCTTAGCATGTATGCTGAAGTTAATAAATTCAACTACCACAGCATGGAGTTTATCTTCACTTAATGACACACTATAGTTGCCTTAAAATTACACACACACACACACACACACACACACACACACACACACACACAACACGAGATTCAGAGGAAATGATCATTTTTGTTTTGTTTTTGCTATTTTCTTTGATTAAAAGGAAAACCAAACTTGAAGAGAAATCTTAACGGCAACTATGCTAGAGCAGAATAAAATGGTGTCTTTGGACACTGATCACATGAGTGAATACCTGTGACACACTGGCCTTATGTGTCACTCGCAAGAAACAGTGACCTAGAGAACAGCATGCATGTTGTTCTAGACCTAAGGAGCCTCCGCTCACATGCAAAAGGGTTTAGATTTCCAGTTGCTACTGTTTGAAGAGGAAGGGAGTTTTCTGCTTTCCAGGGGAGCTCTGGGGTCCCAACAAAAGGAAAAAATAACATGACAGGTTATTAGTTGGGTTGGTGACAGAGGGTTAGAATTGAGACTTCTTTTTTAAAAATATTTTAAATTCTTCTCTAGGTAGCTATAGTGTTAGGCATCAGGGAAGCTCCCTGCCATTTATAGGAGACCCAACCTCACAGCAGATTCCTGGTCCCCTGGCTCTTGTATTATTTCTACACCCTCTTCTGTGTTGTCCCAGAGCCTTATTTGCATTTGTATTGTGGTTATAGCTGTTGAGGTTGGAAACACACCATGAGTTGTTCTCTGCATTTTGACAAGTTGTGATTGTTCCTATTGGTCTTTATCTGCTGCAAAGAGAAACTGTATGTATGTATGTATGTATGTATGTATGTATGTATGTATGTATGTATATTATATATATAAAGATTAATGATAATGTAATTATCAATGCAGGGCTGGCCAGATCCTGTGTCATAGGCTGGATTTATTAAGCTTAGTTGCAATCTGAGAAGGAAACTATAGGCCAAGGAATTTCATATCTATTTTTCTTTACCTCTCCATATTTTGAAGACTTTGAAGTGACCTTACCTAGATCTAATTTGAATTAGTAAATTAATGAGGGAAAACAGAAGACTTCTAAACTTCCAGTAGGCAGACAAGGTAAATCATTTAGCTATGGACACAGGACCCTGGTGGAGGTCATTGACAGAGTGTGTGTTTAGCAGAGCCTGTGGGAGACCCTGGGTTAATCCCCAGCACACACACAATGAATGAAAATAGAGAATGGTTTTAAATTAAAACAGGTAGAAAACAGAGAAAATAATTGTCAGAAACTGCAGTAATTAGGACAAACCATAATTATACCTTTCTGCTACATGGAATTCTATATATTTTGTATGTTTTCTCCTAGTAATTTTCTATATATCTATTATTTATCTGTCTGTCTACCTATCATCTTCTATCTTATGTATCTATTATCTTTATATCTAGCATCTATCTATCTATTATCTATCTATGTATCCATCTATCATCTATCTTATGTATCTATTATCTTTATATCTATCTAGCTATCTATCATCTATCTATAATCTACCTATCCTCCATTTATCTAACTAATGTATATAATCTATCTATTATCTATGTATCGATCTTATGTATCTATTATCTTTATATCTATCTAGCTACCTACCTACCTATCTATCTGTCTGCCTGTCTGTCTATAATCTACCTAGTCTTCATTTATCTAACTAAATGTCTATCTACTATCTATCTATCTATCTATCTATCTATCTACCTATCTTGTCTTTCTGGGGGAGATGCTGAATGATGCTGTTGTTGCTCCAAGTCTTATTGATTTTTATAGTAGGCTTTGTTGATTTATTGTCATTTCTGTGAAACATAGAAAAACTAATAGGAATAGCTACCAACCTCATGAGATTGTTTCATTGCCAAGTGGTATCTGTTTTCTGTGTTTATAATACTGTTGCCTCATCAGCCTAAGTTTATATTATCAGTCGTCTATGCCTAATTATATTATCAGCCATCTATGTTAAATATTTGTGGGCCTTCTATTATGTTACAAATGATAATCAACAATTGTAGTAGAAAGATTATTGAACTAAAGTGAGAGATTGGTTTCAGGCTAACAAAAAACTGTTCAAACATCATTGAATGATCATATTTCATCAAAACTTAATATCTTAGAAGACTAACCCTGTATGAACATATACAGTCTCTGAAGGTCAGGCATGCAAGGGTAGTTATTAGTCTATCTGTTTCTGGTTGTATTAGTTTTCTAGGGATGTAATAATGAAATAATATAGTCTAGAGATGGCTTGAAAACAATATTGTCTCACATGTTGCAATGCCAGGCATCTAAACTTAAGATGGCAATGGACAGATAGATCCCTTCAGAACCTATAGAGGAGCCCTAACAGTCAGGAAACTGAGGCATAAGGATCATGAGTTTGAGACAAGACTGAGCTACAGAAAAAGACCTGTCTTAAAAGACCAAACAACATCAATAACAAGACCTACAGTGGCTCATCCTCTCCTACCTCTTTAGCACTTGGTATTGGCTGGTACTCATTGTTCTTCCAGAGACCCATCCTTCTAGTCTCAGCTTCCATTACCCCATGACCATCTTCTCCTTAGGAAAGCCCTGCTTTTATTCTGTGCTCTGACTTCTCAGTTTTATAACGATCCAGCTGTATTTAGCTGGAGTTCATCCTAATGATGTCATTTTCACAAAATCATATTTTCAAAGACCACACTTCCAAATGATGTCACACTTGTAGGTACCAGATGATAGAGCTTGGGGAATAATGGAGACACAACTCAGGTAACATCAGAACTCTTTTATGAAGTTAGAATATACTGCTAACTTGAAATTATATGTGTGTGTGTGTGTATGTGTGTGTTTATGTGTGTATGTATATATACATATATAAATGCATAGATATATGTATATATGTGTGTGCATATACACATATGTACATGTATATATTATGTAGATATGACTGTGGCTAAAAGAATCTACTTTCTAGATGGTTTAGTCACAAAGTTGGCATTTTGGAGTATGCTGTAGTGAGCAGTCTCAATTGTGTCCTCCATCCCCTTGCCCCCTGCTGTGGATCTTTCCACAGCTGTGAAAACCATAACTAGGACCACTATCACTTTGTCTCCCTAAGAAAAAGGACACTCTTTCTTCCTTAGGGGAAGACATTTTGTGTCTATTACTTACCATTAGATTTATGGCTGAGCCCCTAAGTTAATTGGCTCTCTTTCACTAGGAGAAAATACCCTAGTGATTAATGTAAAGGAGAAAAGTTTTGTTTGGGTTTAATGGTGGTATCTGTCCATGTTTTTCCCCTCTTGCTTGGGGCTTGTGGTAAGGCAGACTATCATGGTACTCTAAATAATATTCAGACACCTTATCATGTCTGAAAAGCAAAAGTACAGAAGAGGGACGAAGGTCCTAATGTCCCCTTCAATGTCTCATTTCCTGGCAGCAGGCATCATTTCCTTGAGTTCCCATCACTTCCCAATAGAACTGGGGACTACGTCTTTATCAAATGATCTTTCTGGGACATTTCAGGTCCAGATTACACCATTCCTTGAAAAAGATGGGACAACAGCATGGAAAGGGCCTATAAAATTATTTTAGAGACACTTTTTATGACATAAAAACCCTCAGAAATGAAGAGCTAAGGAAATGGTAAATATAAATTTTCTTTTTAGGAAGATGAATGTGACCTTCATGTTTCTGGTTTTTTCACCTCAATGCCAAGGTGCCCTACTATATCAGTATCCCCCAAACATCCTTACCACCACAACCCAGTTCCTTTGGGCAGTCTCCCAGTCTTTGCTAGATATGGAGAATCCTCACCTCCTATCCACTCTCTTGGTTGGAAAATTTCTGAGGGCATGGCCTCATCATTTTTACTACAGAGCCTGTAGCATCTAACCCATTGTGTCTACTTATCAGCAACTCAATACAAGTATCATGGACCTGTGATGGATTGAAAGTTGTTGGCAGACTCCAGGCACCTTTGTGTCTTCTGTCTGACTAGGGCAAGTACTTCAAAGAAGTTATGGACCAGTGCCTTCTTCACTAGCAAGATCAAGGCAGCGGAAACTCCAGAGTGTTCACAGAAAAAGGGCTGTGTAATGAAGGAACCAATTTCAGCAATCTCTTCCGAGAATAATATGAGTCAACTATCTGAGTCTATTTGGTTAAAAAGTTCTCTTTCTGAGTCCTGACAGCTCATGCTTTGAAATTTCGTGACAATTTGGTTTGGTTTTAATTCTTATTGGCTCTTTCAATTGTATAACTTATTTACCTGCTTTTGAAAGAAAAATAAATGTTTTAGTAAATACCTAAAAATATAGTCTTCAAATATACCAAAAGAATCTTGAAACTGACAATAATCTTGTTCGTAAAGAAAAATAATGTTTCAGTTTCAACATCATTTATGTAGTGATGTTCCAGATGTTCTCCAAAGACTCTTTCCCAGGGTCTATGAATTGTGGTATGCACTTTATTTTTTATCTTCATGCAAAGTTCTCCATTTTTGGTTTACTTTGGGATATTGCGCAACTTGTATTGTGACATAAGAGACTCAAAGAAAACATTGTCCCAATCTCACACTTGTCTTTGCTTTTCTTTTAGTTATGACAGTGGCTTTCAACCTTCCCAATGCCATGAGCCTTTAATACAGCTCCTCATGTTATGGTGACCATATCCATAACATTATTTCCTTGCTACTTCATTACTGTAATTTTGTTATTGTTATGAATTGTAATGGAAACATTTGATATGCAGGATTTCTCATATGGAACCCCAAAGGGGTTGCAACCCACAGAATGAGAACCATGGTTTAAAGTATGCCACGCTGGGCAGGAAAAATTAAGAATTCTGTAATTGTTTCTCAAAATGTATGTGATTCAAAGTGGTGCTCCGCAGCTCAGGGGTTAGAGTTCTGGTCCTGTAAAATCGATGTGAGTCAGACCCTGGGTTTTCTCAGAGGCTTTTTCCATCTGATGTGTGTGCGTTCATCAACTCTGTT
Source organism: Cricetiscus sungorus (assembly GCA_030556225.1). NCBI lineage: Eukaryota > Metazoa > Chordata > Mammalia > Rodentia > Cricetidae > Cricetiscus > Cricetiscus sungorus. The sequence goes on along the minus strand of JANBXA010000395.1, from coordinate 8,540,117 downwards.
TTATTCTCTCTCCCGTTTATAGTCAGAATGAAAACATCTGTGGATGCAGTGGAGGCATGGGAGTTCAGCCTTAATTTTTAAGCTTTATTTATTTATTTATTTATTTATTTATTTATTTATTTATTTATTTACCTGTTTATTTATTCATTTATTATTTATTATGTACCCAGTGTTCCTTCTGCATGTATCTCTGTGGGCCAGAAGAGGGCACCAGATCTCACTACAGATGGTTCTGAACCATCATGTAGTTGCTGGAAATTGAGCTCTGGACCTCTGAAAGACCGGCTAGTGTTCTAAACCACTGAGCCATCTCTCCAGACACCAGCTTTATTTTTTGTATCTGTTTGTATATTAGGGGAGTCTGGACTTGTATTTGAGTGATTGTAAGCCTATGAGGTTCTGTTGTTTATCCATAAAGCACTATCTTCATAGCAAGCATATTTCTTTTATTTTACCCCACTCTCCCTGTTTCCCTCCCTCCCTCCCTTCTTATTTTCTTTCTTTTTTCTTTTATTCCCCTGGTATTACACATTTGCATCTTGGGCCTCCTGCCTACTGAGGAAGTACTCCACCACTGAGCTATGTTCTCGCCATTTTTATTGTTGTCAGTTGTTGTTGAGACATGATCTCCTATGTCGCCCTGGCTGTCTTGGAACGTGCTATGTAGATCAGGCTGGCCTTGAACTCAGAGAGATCTGCCTGCCTTTGCTTCCACAGTGCTGGGATTAAAGGCATCCACAACCATGCTAGGCCCCCATCCCCTTTTATTTGTTTATTTGTCTTTGGGACAGGGTCTCATATAGCCCAGGCTGTCTGCCTCTTACCTCATCATGTAGCTGAAGCTAGCCTTAGAACTCCGGACCAGCCTGTCTGCACTTCTCAATGCTATGATAGCAGGTATGCGGCTACATCCAGATTTATTTATTATTGGCAAGCTCTCACTGAGTTTCCCAGGCTGGACTTAAGCTTTTAATCCTCATGCCTCAGGCCACTGAGAATCTGGGAGGACAGGCAAGTGCCACCAGACCTATCTATTAGGTCTCTTCTTGGGTTTGATATGGTAGGAAAGCCAGTGGCGATTTTAGGAAGAGATATTTCCCCGTGTCAGGCCACTGTGAACCCCTTAGGAGCTTAACTGCCATCTCCAGGAAAACCAACCTGTGATCCTGAGGACTTGACCTTCCTATTCTCATATCTATTCCAAAGGAATTTTAGAACTGTAGAATACCAGGAATGCACAAGACTTGCAGGACCCACAAATAGGTGACTGCTGATTCAAGATGGACACTGCTACAGGATTCCTGCTTCATGGAAGAGGCTGCCAGACAGCCAGACAGTCTACAGGTCACAGAGAAATGTGACTGACAAACTGGCAATTCAGGTGGACAGTTTAAAGTTTCCTGCTTGGTTGAGGAGTCTGGAGACACACTATGGCCTATGGGCTGAAGATGGAACATTACAGAAGAACTTTAGGTGACTGACCAGGCAATGAGTTGTCTCTGTCATTTCTAGAGTTTATATATTATCCTTCTGTGGTCTTTGATGGAGTTGAAGACAGGTAGTTATGGATATAGTTTTCCTTAGTTAGGATTAAAGATAAGTTACATATAGGACTTTAGACTCACACAGATAGGATAGATGATATTTTCTTTAAGTCTTACAAAATGTTAATGGACTAAATATTGTTTACTGTAATTCTTATTTGATAACTGTTGCATGTTATATTTTGCTATGTTAAGGTTAAACCCCTTCTTTTACTTTAGACAGAAAAGAGGAGATGATGGGAGATGTTATTCTGTATATATGTTTCTCATACTGGTTAATAAAGACCTGTGGCCAATGAGATAGCAAAATAGGCGGGGCTAGGAGACAAGGAGGAAAGAGGAAGTAGGGGGGAGGAGTCCACATGTAGCCCAGGGAGGAAGGAGGACACCCGCCGCGGGTCCCAGATAAGATGACCACGTGGAAATACTTAGATAAGTAGAAATGGGTTAATAATTAAGGCAGAGCTAGCCCATAAGTAATGGTAACTGGCCAACAGGATTGTATCAAATACAGAGTCTCTGAATGTTATTTGGGGCACATGTGGCAGCGGGATCCGCTGCGGCTGGCAGGAACAACCTGCCTTAACAAAGACTTTAACTGATCTTACACTTTTATTGGCCAGGAGGCTGGGAGAGATGGAGTGAATTTGCATGAGAAACTAACAGTGGGCAGCTGGCAGAGTTTACTTGATTTTGGACACTCAGGGCCAGCAGAGCAAGGTGCATTCTTTGGCAGTTCTCCTTGTCCTGGAGCTGAAGCTGGACGTCTTGAGCCATGGCCACGTGGTTCAATGGTACGGCACTCACCTAGCATGTGGACGCCTCAGCTTCCATCCCCATTATGGGGAAATGAAAGACAGAAAATAAAAAAGAAAAGACAAAGCCCTTTGTTGCATTTCGTTGCCATTCAGCAGTGGGAAAATTAATTCAAAAAGCCTGAGATATACTGAACATCAATAGCCTTGCCCCTATGAGTCGTTCTATTAATTCATTTAGGAGACAGGCTATTGATAAATAGATCTGTCTGCTCTGGTAAGTGTAAATAGCTCCTTCATTGTCTTAGAAGTCCAGGATCCTTTTTAAACATTAGACATACCTCCTGAGAGATACAATTATCACTCCTAGAAGTTACTGAAGCGTCTGAAGCTTTGAAGAAAGTTTAAATAAAAATCAAAAGAAGGCACTAATATTGTTCCGTAGCCAGCCTACCCCAGATGCCATTGGATTCCCAGTAGGTGCATTGTTTTATAGATCAAGGGGTCCATGCTCATCCTTTTCACACCAGCAGAGCTGAGACATGGAGATTTTCCTCTATGCTGAGACTGAATTTTAAATAGAGACAGCCTCCCAGTTCTAAATATTTTACACAAAGTGGCAGATACTATAAACCGCAGGAGAGTGATGGTCACTGAATGTCCCTTATCCTCCATTTGCATCCATCTCATTAAGTTCCGCTTGGTTCTACATGGGAGAGAGTGAACAGTGATTTGTTTATCCACTATATTTTGTGAAAGTATCTCTGTGTGTCTGTGTATAAATGCATAGGTACATGTGGGTATGTGAATGTGTGTGAGAGGCTGGAAGTCTGTTTCCAGTGTCTTCTTTGAATACATCTCACCTTATTTTTTGAGATAGGGTCTGTTACCAAACCTGGAACTTGCTAAGGCTGCACTGGCTGGCCAGCAAATTCATGGGATCCTCCAGTCTCTGCCACCGTCCCAGTGTTGGGATTACATGTGTGTGAGGTCACTCCCATTATGTGAGGTCACACCCAGATTTCAGGACTGTGCTGGGGGTAGAACTTGGTTCTTCAGGTTCACATGGCAAGCATGTCACCAGCTTGGCCATCTCTTCAGCCTCTTACTTATTTTCTTTCAACAGATAATCAAGGCTCTAGGATGTGTTATATTTCTAACGTGCCCATCTCAGACTCATCTGCCACCACCAGACAAGTCCTTGAGGGCAAGTGCCATTCTTACTCAGCAATGATTCTGAACACTCAAAAGCCTCTGATCACCTACCAGATATTTGATCAATAGCAACCAATCGATGCAGATTTGCCCTCAGTGAGAAAACTGTGTAGGGAACACCATAGAAAAATAATGGCACAATCAGAGAAATGATTTCAGAGGAAGGGTTCCATCTTTGCAGATATTGCAAGGTAGGCACTGTTGTGTTTATTTGGCTAGGTGAGCAAAGAAAGTTCAGACACCTTTGGCTTAGGTCAATGTTTCCTGTGACCTAACAGAATACTTCCAGGAAAATTATCCTTTGTTCCCTGGTAGTTATTCTGAAGGCAAGGAATATGAATAGTACACACATATATCATAGACATTATGGGAACAATGTAACATTAGGCAGTTTGTTGTTATATAAATATTATAGGGTATACATATACAAACCGAAATGGCATAGCCTGGACACAACCAGGCTGTATGGCACTATTTGTATATGTATGTATATGTGTATTTATGCATGTAAGTATGCATGTATATATGTGTGTATGTATGTGTATATATGTATATATTTGTATATACATAAATTATACATGTATGTATTCCCTCTTGCTCTCTAAGGTCATAATGAACAAAATAACCAAATACTAAGAGCCAGCACAGGAGAAAAACAATGCAATCAAGGAACAAATAAATCCAGTCTTAGTGTATGAGGCAAGACATAGTACTCTGTAACACAGTAAACTTTTTAATGACAAACAATCTAAAGTAGCAAAAATGGCATTATAGTAATCAGAGGCTGATAACATAGCCACCAGTTAGGGACAACATGGTCATTTATTATGATTATCAAGTACTGGGTATTGTAATGTGAGTTTTCTGGCCCAGTTGGCCCCTCTGCCACTTTAGCCCAAATGAACACACAGATGCCATATTAATTATAAAAGTGTTGGCCAGTGACTAGCGTTTCTTATTGGCTACCTCTGTCTTAATTATTAACCTATTTCTACCAATCTATGTATTGTCACGAGGCTGTGGCTTACCTGGTAATGCCCAGCATGGAGTTAATCCTTTGGCAGCCTACATGGTGACTGCTCAGTGTCTCAGCAGAGAAGAGCAGAGAGCAATTTCCTGTTTGTCCCTGTTTATATCCCGATTCTGCCCAGCTACATCACTTTTTGCCTGTCTGTACCTCTATGGTTAGCTAGTGGCAGTTTCTGCCCAGTTATGACATTTCCTGGGGTCACATAACAACTCCTCTCTGCTTACACTTCCCAGAATCTTCCTCATATCCTAGTCCCACCCTATTGACCAATCCTATAGTCCCTGCCCTATTGACAAACAGTGTTTTATTCATCAACCGATAAGATAATCGTATACAGAGGACCATTCCCCATCAGGGTACCAACCTTCACGTGTACACCTTGCTTCAGTGGGTGGTTATCTTAGGAGGACTATGATGCTTCATGCTGGTAGGAAGTTTTCAGCTCTATGATACTCTTAGGGGACCAGCATCACATGTATCATCGGTCAGAGTTCTTTGTAAAAATATAACTGTATTCCTAGTCCAAATATTTGACATACTGACCAGTACCGTATAGTTATGTATTTAGAGTCAGAGCTTCACTGTGATTTTGAACTCCTAGGCTCATGTGGTCTCCAATATCAGCTTACTAAGCAGCTGGGATTACAAGCATGTGTCACCATTCCCGTGTGTATTGATTCGTGCTCCTATCTACATAGATACTTCTATTTTCACTTTATGATTTCAGAATAAAGGTATTTGAACTCCCTAAACAAGAGCGTGTTTCCTGCCCTTCTTCCTCTGACCCCTCCCTTCTGTTTTGCTCCCTTCTGCTTCCAACACCCAATCAGTGACTTCAAGAGCTGACTTCAATGACATTGGTTACCAATTTAATGATGGCTTCAGTTTCTTGTCCACTGGATCAAAATATGAGCCCCCCTTTGTCTCTGCCATAAATCCCATCAAAGTGTTTACACCCTAGCACAAACCCCTTTTAAATGCAAATAAACAAGTTCAGTAGAGGCACAAACATGGGGTGGATTGTTAAATATAGATTGCTCCAGTCCTTAACTGTGGCTTGCAGAAATTCTTGATAGAGGTGGTAGGGAGGAGGGAGGAGGGGGAGGGGAAAAAATCAAAGCTTGGAGGGTCTCTTTAATGAGGCTTTCCTTCTCATTTATCAAAGACCATGTAGCTTGGCCCAGCTGGCCTGGTTTGAAAATTAGAAAATAGCTTAATGTGGTTCCCACGCCAGCTCCAGAGAGCAGGTGAGGGAGTGCACACACTCAGGTGTGCGTTCCTTTGATTTATTTATTTTTAAACCATGCCCTTTGCCATAAGGCTTAAGGTCTCTGGTAGTTTATTGGCGAACACAGGCACTGTCCCCATGAGGAAGCACCCTCCTGAGACGACAACATTTTTCTTTCTGGTTCTTCTTTCAAGATCCTTGGCAGAGATGATGTGCAAGTTGCCACCATGGAATTCTATAGCTGGAAAGCCCTCAGAAATCCCCTCATTTGGGCCCATCAAGTATCAAGAGCTTTCCACCCTGGGTCAGTGACATCTCACAGGCATTCAGCACATTCGTGCTGCCGCAGGCAGGTGTTACCATTCCTGACCACGGTCCCATTCTGTCTTTATGCTGGTAAGTTCGTCATGGAAGGATGGCGCCATGGTACAGAGTAAACGACCATGCCTCCCTTCCTCAGCCCCTTTCCCCAGTGCTCGTAGACTCTGGTGGCTAAGTTATGAGGGCAGAGCCCTGGCAAGTGGGATTGGTGTCATTATCTAAGAGGAGTAAGATAAACCCCACCCCACCCCCTTTCTACCATTGAGGCTGAGGCTAAAAGGGGCAGTTTATAAAAGTGGGTGTTCACCACTGCTGGATCTGCTGTGTCTTGGTCTTGAGCATCCTGGATTCTAGAAAAGAGGGAAATAAAGTTCTGTCGTTGTAAGTTACCGTGCCCGTTATATTTCCTTATAGCAGCATGAACAGACTGATATGTGCTGTGTTCTTCTCTGGCTACTTAAATCTGCCTCAGGGTTCTCAATCTCTGGGGTGGTTTATTTAGGTAAGAATGCACAAAGAGCCCAGTTAACGAGCTTGAGGGAGAAACTCAGTTGCTTTCCAAGTTTCTGGCCCAGTACAAGCCTAACTCTCTCTTATTTACAGACTCTAGTCTCTTCTTACATAGTTTTATTGATGGCTGTCCACTATTGCAAAACCAGAGCTCTGTAAATTCAAATCTAAGGTAAGAAAGAACCCATCTCGTCTCTAGAGCTTCAGTTAGCCCTTGCTGGCTTAGTGTGAAGGAGATATGTCCATTTACAAATTATAGTCCAGAGAGTTACGATGTTTTCCTTGGAAAAGGCAGACCCCATATCTGCCTTTGGAATGCAGAGCACAATTCTAACAAAAGCCACAGCGTGCCAAAGAAAGTGAGTCTGGAAAGCAGCACTGGGGTAGGTTAACCCAAAAGGGTTGAGTGAGCATGGACGGCACACAGATCATGTCTGCAAAGGGCATTTACGGCAGACTCCTCAGAAGCTGGCACCCTCCTTTGTTCATTTGTGAATTCCTTTCAGTGCAGGCCAGGGGAATCATAAATATGCAAAGAATGAAGTCCTGTGGGAAAGAGTGTGCTTGATATGATAATCAGCCTTTCATTAAAATGTTAGTTCCTATTATTTTAGAGAAATAATACAGGGTGAAATTTTAAAGCAGAACTCCGAGAACTCAGGATGCACGGGGTGGGGGGCGGGGGGAGGGAGGCCTCTTGACGAGATGGATTCCGCCAAGTGTTACTGAGACGCCCCTCCCTGTATCACCCACTGTGTTCTTCAATGACTTTTGCCTCTTGCCGTGGCTTCTTAGCATCTGATTGCTGCGAGATTTCCTTCTCATTCTTTTAATCCCCCATCCTAAGGAGAACACATCCCCACACACTGCTCGAGCAATGTCTAGCCTCCTTTTCTATCTGGTTTGCCGTAGTTGGCATCTTGCATGTTGTCAGAAGGCCCCTATGTTAAAGGCACTGCATGGCACAACTGGGGAGGAGCAGAACGTTAAAGTGGAGGGGAAAGTGGGAGGAAGGTGAGTTATTGGGATGTACTGTTGAGGTAGATGGTGGGACCCCCCAACACACACACGTGTGGTAGAATATTATTTTAAGGTGTGTGACTTTTGTTTGTGAAGCTGTGGTTCTTTGCCTGTCTAAAACACCTGATGGTCTAATAACGAGCTTAAAGCCCAAAAGCAAAGCAGGAGCAAGGATAGGCAGGGTTGGCAGGCAGAGAGAATAAATAGAGAAACAAGGAAGAGGAGGAACAACAAGAGAGTGTGTGTAGGAGGACATCAGGGGCCAGCCATGCAGCCACCCAGCCACGCAGCCACCCAGCCACGCAGCCACCCAACCACACAGCCACCCAGCCACGCAGCCACCCAGCCATGCAGCCACCCAGCCACGCAGCCACGCAGCCAGAGTAAAAATGAAAGAAAAGAGAAACAGAAGAAAGAAAGATAAAAGCCCAGAGGGAAAGGTGTATGGATTAATTTAAATTAAGGAAGGATAGCTAGCAACAAGCCAGGGTAAGGCCGGGCATTTGTAATTAATGTTAAGACTGTGTAATTTACTTGGGAGCTGGGTGGTGCCCCACCCCCCCAAAAGCCAAAAGAACAAAAACAACGATGCACAGCACACACATCTGTCCATGAAATAAATTAGACTTCCTATATTCCATATTTCTGTCATGGTATGTTGCCTCAGCACAGGTCCCAAAGCAACTAACCACAGAAGTCAGTTGAGGCCTCCAGTATTGCGAACAAATGAGATGCCTTACTTGGGTACCCATGATGCCTTTAGAACATAGACTCCTTCCATTTCTTCAGGATGAAAGTGGCCTTGTTTCTCTGGGTTCCAAGCCACTGCCAACAATATTAGATCAAAAGGAAGAGCAGCCCACCTGCACAAACAGGTGTCTATTTATGCGGATTCTCTCCCTTTTACATCCTCAGCCCTCTAGGATTGATCAGGGACAGCAGAACCACTCAAATATGGCCTAATTATCAAGCGTGCCTTTGCCCTGCAGTCCCCAAATTCTCTTTCATTAAGTTAGCTTGTATATGGGTAACATCCTGCAGCAAAATCAGCCATTCGTGAATGAGACATTGGCTGGAGGAAGCTCAGTAGCAACATCTGACTGAAGCATTGCATTTTTCTGTGAAATGACTGATTTGAGCACAGCGTGAATATACACTTTTACTATTTAGGCACACATGAGAGATTTCCTTGAAGCCTTTGATTAATGCAAATAATTGCTGCATTAAAGTAGCTCTTATGCTTAGAAGGCTGTTAGCAGACACAGCTGCCACCAGCCAGGAGCAACCTGCGTGGCCTAAAATGATTCGTAGATGCATTTGGGGCATGGGCATACTAAGTGCCCTACACATAAGTGGGGACAACTCATATGGTTGCACACTGTATGTGTGGTCTGGAGGATGCAGGTGCCAACTTGTGTGTGTGTGTGGGGGGGAATAGAATGACTGGTAACTAATAAGATAACTAACAGTTTCTTCTGCTTCTTCTTTGTACCAAATCTGTTTTAACTTCAATTCCCACATCAAAGTGTATGGTGAACAAGGGAGGATTTATCACCTCCATTTCTGTCACTAAAGAGAACAAGAAGTATTAAAAAGGAACAAGTCACCTTCAGAACCACAGCTCTCGGGACCTTTCAATTAGAATTGAGACATAGATTGGGACTAAATCAGGGCATTGTTTTAAGAGTGGATATAAAGGTGCTATGTGATCTCTTTTGGAGTGCATATAAAGATGCCATGGTAGGTAAACTGATGGGACATGAGAAGTAGCTTAGTGAATATCTAGACAGCATGTGAGCAGTGCATAGAACTGTGTTAAACAAATAGATAGTGGACATTACTGTTGACTGTCTAATCTCATCTGCTATGCCATCCAGCTGCGACATCTTTGGGTCTAGTCTGTGTCCTGGTCAGGCATTCTCTTGGACTATTCCTTTTCTTTTGTTGCCATGGCTTACTAATTCTTCTAATTGACTAGTTTGGGAGATTATTTTGGGATGTGGAAACTTGAAAAATCACTTCACCTATTTCTTTCATGTTTGTTTTTATCTATTTACTCTCCAAAACTTCCCAAATAAATCATTCTTTCTCTGATTCCTGATTGGTCATGGGCCTGGATCTCTTTGAAGGAACAATGCCTATTATGGAGGTATGGATTTATGGTCAAGAAAAGGGGAGTTTTTGACAAGTTATAACCGTCATTAAAATTAAACCAAGGCAACGCCCAGTTATGGAACATGTGTGATGAACACATGTGAGGTCTAGTGTCTCTTGGGACTGGGGGTCATGCAAATATTGTGGACGAAGCTACCAAAGTTAGATGAGCAGAAGCAACTTTATTCCATCGCCCTGGGTACCAGAACTTCTAACTAGTTAGGGCCAGGAGCAGGTGAGCAGGTTGGGCTCTGACACCACGATCCTGAACAGAGGGAGTGGGTCCTTTTTAAAGCAAAAGCCACAGTGTGGATGTCAGGGGTGATAGATGAAAAGGAATGTTTACAATTTGAGGCTAAGTCCTGGGTGAAGGTCCATTCTGGGAATTTACAGCTTGTGATAACATTTTACAATTAATAGTACAATTTGCGATAAGAAGGTGTTTGTACAAGCTTAACAGGGGGTTTGCAGAAGCTTGTTTACACAAGTCTGTGGATATCTCAGCATAGTTCTTGACACAGCTGGGATCTTGTCTTAATTTTTAACCAACTGTTTTCTCTGTGACTGAGAATATAGAGCAAGGGTCAAGCAACAGAAAAAGCTGTGTAGGCAGAGACTCGTGTTCAGACTTACTCTGGGCCTTTCAGTGTTCTGCTTATTCTCCAAAACACAGAGTGGGACAGGCAAGAGCAGGAGCTGGTTAACCCTGATGGTTGACCTCTCACCTCTGTGAGTGGGAGACAAAGACCCTGGCTGTCTTAGTTCTCTGTCACTGTGGTGAAATACGTCAACAAAAGCAACTCCAGGAAGGCGGATTTGTTTCAGCTCACAGTTCGAGGGTGCAGCACATCATGGTGGAGATGTCAAGACAGCAGGAGCACTTGGTCCTGGTGCCTTTGCAGTCAGGAAGAAGGGAGCCATGAATTCCCTGGTCTCCAAGCTCCTTTGTGTTTCTACAGTATGTTATGCAGGTATCCAAACCCAAGGGACGGTGCCACCCAAGTTTAGGGTTGGTCTTCTTCCCACCTCAGTTAATTAATCAATATGATTCCTTAGAGGCATTGGCTAGAGGCTAACAATCCAGATAACATGTCACATATGTGCCCCAGGCTTCTTACATAGACCATTCCACATCCTGCTGACAATCAACACTTGCCACCACACACACCAAAAGGGACTTAGAGCAGGGGTCATAGGGAAGTGCTGCACACGGGGTTCTAGGTGATCTGACCCCCAATTCAATCAAGTCTACTGAAGGGTTAGGAGGCAATGTCCTCAAGCACCGCTTGAAGCAAGAAAGGATTATCCATTTATTTATTTTGTTTGTTTGTTTGTTTTTAGACAGGGTTTCTCTCCATAGTTTTGGAGTCTATCCTGGAACTCGCTCTGTAGACCGGGCAGGCCTGGAACTCACAGAGTCTACCTCTGCCTCCCAAGTGCAGGGATTAAAGGCATGTGCCCAGCAAGAAAGGGTTTATGAAGTAGGAACATTTGATTTAGTCATACACTCTCAACTTTATGACCACATGTTCAGAATTCAACCTGTCTATGTTTGTACTGTGGCTCCAATACCCTGTGATCTATGTCAAACAACAGACCACACCTAGATCTGCTATAAGATGGAGACAGGAATAAAGCCCATATCCTGGAGTCACTGAGAATATTTTTTGAGAATATTTTTTATATACCCTTAGGTTTTTTGATCATGTGAATGCCTATACAAAAGACAAAATTAATTCAAAGGATGAAAAGACAGTCTCTGAATGGAGTCAAGGGGGAAGGAATCTACTTGTTTCCGATTTCCTCTCCTCTGGTTCTGGGGAAGAAGCCCCGTTCATGCTAAGCCTGAACTCTACCATAGAGCCACACCAGTGGCCCAGGATCTTGACTCTAGCCCAGAATGACAACACAAGCACACATAAGAACCTTCACACCAACTGGATCTCGAGACGATGCTCTGTTTCTTTGCTAGACAGATTTAACCACAAAAGAATCTTAAACATCAGCCAGTGATTTGGCTGCCAGAACCAATATTGGCTGTGCAGTTTTGAAGTAATCCTATGTGTGTCAATTCAATCGAAACCCGATATGTTATAATATAAATGCCAAATTAAAATGGCAATGGGAATCATAGGGAAGTTAATCCCACTGTTAACGCTATTCCAATTAGACGCCAATGTGTTATCATAGAAAATAAGATTTAAGACATTAAGAAAAACCCTCCCATAAATTAAAATTGGTAACTATCAATGAATTTGTGTTTTTTTTTATTTTTTTTTAAATGACAGATGGGCTTAGAAACAATCTTTCCATATCAGCAATGGTGCATACACAATGTCTTTTGTTTTCTAAATACCAGTCTCACACAAAAAGCCAGAGCTCACTGGGGGGAATCCCAAATTGGGACAAGGAGACAATATATACAAGCCACATCTGTGTGGGAAGGGCAAGAAGCATGGAAAGATTAGTAGAACCATGGCAAAGGGAGGCAGAAGCAGCCACAGTGGGCTATTCTAGCCCATGTCCATTGTAACTTGAGCCCTAGAAAAAGAACCATAATGCAGATTATAGTGATGAATAAGCACAGTCCTCACGAGGCTAGCCTGGGCTACATAGAGAATTTCAAGCTGGCTTGTTATACGCTGAGCCCAAACCAACCAAACAAACATATGACAAGAAAATTTAAGATAAGCAACAAATAGGCAAAATGTTGAATAGATAAAAACCATGGATTTAGCTAGAAGGAAGCAGGGAGAGTTTAAAATAAAGCACAATAGCTAAACACAGAGTTGACTTTATTTGGGAGAGGAATTATTATTTGCCTCTCATTAAGGAAAGGCTTCTCTTTAATCTCCTCCCACCAGTTCTACAACTGAATGCAAAAAGACAGTGGGAATAGAATACTGTTGTTTTGTTTTGTTTTGTTTTGTTTTTGGTTAGGCAGTGGTGGTGGCACACACCTTGAATCCCAACACTGGGGAGGCAGAGAGAGGCAGATCTCTGTGTATTCGAGGCCAACTTGGTCTACAGAGTGAGTTCCAGGACAGGCACCAAAGTTATAAAGAGAAACACAGTCTCAGGAAAAAAAAAAGTTGGGAGATGAAGAGAGATGGCTCAGCAATTAAGAGCACTGACTGCTCTTCCAGAGGCCCTGGGTTCAATTCCCAGCACCTACATGGTAGCTTACAACAGTCTGTGACTCCAAGGTCTGGCAGTATCACACAGACACACATGAAGGCAAAACACTGATGCAAACAATAAATAAATTATAATTGTAAAACAAGAATACTGCTTTTCTGTAGCCACATATGAAACTTGATTTAGCCTGGGGTCAGAAATGGATACTCACATGCAGGGTAAAGGTCATGTGACATTTATGTTATTGCTAATTGATATGGTAGGGCAGGCTTTTATAAACAGGAGGTATGTCTGTGATGTTAGACACAAAATTAGCATCCCAACACTGTGTGTCCCAGGTGCTACCATATGAAGATCCCAGTATCCCCTATGAGTATTCTTGCCAAATGTTTGACTTGAATGTAACCAAGTATCCACAAGTCAGAGTTCTGTAGAGTAGCAAACTTACAGAATGTATATCTATACATATAGGGGGTTTATTGGAATGACTTACAGGCTGTGGTTCAACTAATCCAACAATGGCTGGCTATGAAGAGAAAGTCCAAGAAGCTAGTAGTTTCTCAATCTACAAGGCTGGCTGTATCAGCTATCCATCACAGGGATAGAGAGTCAGCTGACATTATAACAAGTTAAGCCTAACATGAGAACCATTCTAACCTAAACGGCGAGATATCTTCAAAAGTTCTGCCATGAGAAAAATAGAAAAATGGGTGAGCTGTTCCAGAATGAAGAGATGAGGAAAAGATACAGAAAACCATGCTTATGAATCTCTGTTTGTCAAATGACTTTAAAGGTCATTCTGGGTCTGATAGCAGGGATAGCAGGGTTATGTGATCTCTGAGTGCTAGATACTGTGATAGAGTTATTAATTTTTAAAGTGTGACTGTTCAACTATAAGGATTATAGAGGAATATCTTTACTTAGGAGCTACATGCTGAAATATTTAGAGTTCATTTACAGTTGAGATACAAATGGTGGCAAGAAGAATCTAGAAATGCTTACATAAATACATACACATATGCATACATACATTCATAATATTTGCACCCAGGCTAACATCTTAAGTGCACACAGACCTTAATACATTCATGCATGCATGCATGCATGCATACATACATACATACATACATACATGCATATGTACATGCATATATACTGTGGTGGTTTCAGTGAAAATGGCCCATAAAGGCCCATAAGGAGTAGCACTATTAGGAGGTGTGACCTTGTTGGGATAGGTTTGGTATTGCTGAAAGAAATGATCACATAATGTTCCAGAATAAATATGAGAAAAGCCGATCTTTGTGACCCTGGTTGGACTGGCTGCCTTTAGTCTGATTCTGCCACTTTGCGTTGGAGATTACATGTTTATGCTACAGTTGTCTTACAGAGTAGACTGGAGTAGTCAGCCAAAGCCAGCCCCATATTGGTCTTTCTTCCTGCTATCTGCTAATCCAGACAGATTAGGATGTAGAACTCTCCACTTCCACTCCCTCTCCAACACCATGTTTGCCTGCACCCTGCCATGCTTCCTGCCATGATGATAATGGACTGAACCTCCGAATTATAAGCCATCCCCAATTGTTTTCCTTTATAAGAATTGTAGTGATCATAGTGTCTCTTCAAAGCAATAGATATCCTAACTAAGACACACACACACACACGCACGCACGCACGCACGCATGCACGCACGCACGCACGCATGCATGCACGTGCACACACACACACACACACTATATCTATCTATCTATATACACAAATATACATACCTATATGCATGCCAACACATATACATGTATATGTCAATATATATGTATCCACAGAGCCATTTAGTCATATGTCACATGTTCATACATACATATATATTCCTACATCCTACATGAGTTTATGCATGAAAGTTTGCATACATCATACATACATCTATACCTACATGGGTGCATAAACATATAGGCAGGAAGATAGACAAATATCCATATATATATTTACATGTTTAGCTATAACGAGTAGGTAAAATATTAGTAAATGCAACTCTAGTTGATTGGTAAATTATAATTATTATCCCTAAATCTTTCAATCATTCATTATGTTTGATATTTTTAACACAGAAAAGTTGGAAAAATATTTCCAGTTTTTAGTGATTGTGAAAAACCTACATTGTAGGTTGGTTCTTCTATTAAATTTCAGTCACATCAATTGTACAACTAATAGTGGAGACTTCTATAAACAAATAATGCAGTAAATAATTTTTATTTATTTTATAGTAATTTCCAAGCAGGTGAGCTATATAGGAATCGGCCCTTTAAGGATACTGGTTTGCATTTTGTTATTCTGCCCCTCTTCTCCGGATCTCAAAGCCAGGCTATCTCTCATTTTACCACTGACTAAATGAGAGTGTCTCATCTCCTTACTAGGACCCATGATGAAGAAGTGTATTTCTATAAAAGAAAGCCTGCTTCAACCTAATGCATTTGAACTATGATATGCCACGTTAGAATCTTAAGAAGTACATTATCTTTTTTAAACAATAATGAGTTTAGTACTAGAGCAAAAGTCTAGGAATCTATGAGAAAGAAAAGCAAGCTGTGAAAAAATATCTCAGAAATGAAAAGGGTAAAGATTTTAAGTTCATAACTTTCTCATGAGCCTTGGTGTAAGCCTTGGTATTAAGATGATTTTTTACACAGGAATATTTGTGAGTAACATTAATTTCCATACATATGGTCTGCATAAATATGCGTGTGTTTATTTAATGCAGTTGTGTTCATGCCTTCTTCAAATGTCCGTCCTTTCCACCCTCTCTCTTTCCATCCCTCTCTCTGTCCCTCCCTCCTGTCTGTCCTTCCTCTCCTTGGTCCTCTTGCCTTCATTTAGTTGGGAATTTGCAGTCAGTCAGTAAATGTACAAGCAGTCCCACAGTCTGGCCTTCTGTCACTTAGCTTAGCTTAGGGTGGCACTTGGTAGAGAAGACTGAATCTGCTGACAATCAGTAGAGCATGCTTTAGCCCATTCATTTCCACCCCGCTGCTCCCAGGCCTGCAGCAAGGGAAGTCTGTTTAGAGGAGGGGCTTCTGGCTCTGATGAGTAAGAGGTTTGTAGTCAGACCTGACAGAACCTAAAAAGGAGGTATCAGGAGGAGAAATAAAGAGATACTTTTCATTAAAACAAACAAGCAAGAATCTAGATGTTAATGTTATTTTATTTAATTAGAGATATCAAGTTGCTTAGATTTACCCAGCCAGATTAAAGGGAAAAAAAAGCCAGAAGGGTAAGTTACATATTCATATCCCTCACTGAACAATTTTAATTTGTTTCTGAAAATGCTGTCACTTAGTGAAAAGCCATTAAATAAAAACAATCTTCCATTAATTTTAATTGGAAAAAGTTGTGATGCATTCCACCTAACCCAAATCACCCCAAACAATATTCATGAGTAGAAACGTATTGACAATTGAGCAGTATGAAGAAGTATTACTAATGAACAATTTGAAGTGAGTACTGTTTCTACAAAGCAGAAATAGGCAGTGGAAGTTTATTGTAATGGAAACAGCTCATGCAGCAAGGGAGAAAGAAGATGGATGGAGAAGACAGGAAATGAGCATTGGGAAGGAAGATGGTAGAGTGTTACCTGATGAGTTTCCCACCAGAAGATCCTCTTTCCAAGCTGTGTGTGAACAAAGTGATGGTACATTAAAAACAAACAAAACAGCAAGACATCACAGAACTTGATGCTTGGAATCAAGCTGTCTTGAGTTTCACAGAACGCAGAGCTAATACAGGCATAGTAGAGAAGCATAGCTAACTCTTCCTTACCAGAATATGCAGAGTGTCCAATCATGCTGTGCTACACAATCCATCCCAGATACTGTTGTCAATGAACTGCTGTGTCAAGTATGTCAGTGGGTCTCTGACATGTCTCTCCCCAGAGCATCATAGCAGCTATTCTCGCTGTTAGTCGGTATGAGGATAAACATGTAGATATACCAGAAAAAAAATTGTGTTAAACGTGATAGTTTTCCACGAATATTTATGATCAAGTTTTTTAACTCAGTGCTTCTATGAATGCGTCTATAGTGTGCATGGCATCCTGGGTAAAGAATATTCCCTAGAATTCAATTGTTCAATCTATTTTTAACTGACTAAGAAAAGTGTGTGTGTGTGTGTGTGTGTGTGTGTGTGTGTGTGTGTGTGTGTCTGTTACAGAAGACAGATTAACTAAGAAAAACTTAAAAACCTAAGTGGAATGATAACACACATGACTTCTATGAGATGGAAGATGCTTAGAAATCTGAAAGTAACATCCCGGTAGTAAATCTCACGGATGAGTATTAAAGAGTTCATATTTAAACACAACAAAGAAAGAAGGATTTAAAGGACAGTCTCAGTTATGGGAGGGGTAGCCAGAAAGAGGTAATGTAATGCTCTGTTTGTTTGCTTGTTTCCTGTCTGAAGGGAGATACCCTTACAAAACTGAGATTTTTTTCTTTATAGATATAATTTTATCTTACAATATAGTAATCCTACTCTGTGATTTATTTTTCTGCAATGTCTCAAATTAATCAGCTCAAAATAATGTTTGAGCCCAAGAGGGATACTTTGGGGTGGCACATTCTAACACCTACATCACTTAAAAGCCTCCTCATAAAAGGGAAAGGTTGTTTCAAATGTATCTCTTGTAGGGTAAAATGGTCAAGCTCACTTCTTGGTGCCGAAAACCTACCAATCCACACCTTGGGAAGTTCCACCCTGGAAATCTCTGCTATAAGAAACCTTATATAAACCCTCTCTCCCATCAGTTTTTTACTGCTTTTCTGCCAAGCAGAGGCAGCTACCCTCCCTCCTGTGTCTTTCCCAGGAAATCGTTTGTGTGAGGTTTGTTGTTCACTATGACTTTGTGGTATCTCTTGACTACAGTGATAGCTTTCCCTTCAGAGCTGTTCCACTTACACTGGGGAAACCTTTCTCCTCAGAGCTATAACACTTACATCTCTAAAGACTTATTTTCAGTCCTTTAAACATTTTGTGTGTTTGTGCGCGCGAGCGTGGGTGCGTACGTGCGTGCTTGTCTCTGTGTTTATGTGCATGAGCCCTAAGAGGCCAGAAAAGGGTATTGCATTCACTGGAGTTCAATTTACAGGCAATTGTGAGCTACCCAATGTGACTGCTGGGAACTGAACTCCAATATTCTGTAAGACAGGAACATCCACCTCAAAAGCAGAGTCATCTCCTCAGGCCCAAAGGCACATCTCTTTCTCAACCATAAGGATTGTCCTAATGCTCATCAAAATAAAGGAAACCAGCAAAACGCCATTCCAGACTCCCATGACAACTCTTTCCAGGTTAGGAAGTAGGTATCCGTCTTCTTGCCTTCTTCACTGGCTACCTGGGAGCCTGCATACTGCAGAACATTTGCTCCACTGTGTCTGCAAAGCTTTCCAGATGCATGGATGAGTCTAGGCCACACCTCTCCACACCTGGTATGTATAAGCTTACCCTTGCTGCTTCCACGGGTCTTCACCAGCTGGGTTCCCGCTGGGTTGTGACAATAAAAAATATATATTTGGACCTTGTCCTTAATGTTCACTCTAGAATTGCTAAGCAAATGGAATTTCATGAGTGACAGGTTCAAGAGAAGCCTGTTTGGTGGCTTTTATAGCAGGCTGGTCTCTTTCCAGTTGTACCTTAGATACTAAAGCTGTGACCACTGGAGGGTGGTGGGGATTGAGGGGGTGGAGGGGAGTGGAGAGGGGTGGAGAGGGTGGAGGGGATGGAGGGGATGGAGGAAGTGGAGGGGGGCAGGGGGTGGAGGGTAGTTGTCAGGGAACTGAGCACATAGTTACTAGATGAAAATGATCAGCTGCAAGTCCCAAACTTCCAGGAAAGGAAAAGAGTGTGGAGATTGAATTCAGTCCCCAGGAGCCAACAGCTTAGGTACTCAGGCAACCAAGCTTCCATAGGAACATTAAATAATGGGATCTGGAGAGCTTCCAGGTTGGTGCACAGGGTAAGGTGGACACAGAGAAGGCACAAAGGCTGTGTTCCTTTCTTAGCAGCGTTCTGTGTGCCTCTTTGTTTGGCTGTCTATCCCTAGCCTATGCAACAACCTGCTTAATAAACCCATAAATGTGGATAAACATTTCCTTGAGTTTTGTGAGTCATTATAGCTAATTATTAAGCATCAAGAAGGGTTGAGATAGTCTTTTATTTAGAGCCAATTGGTCAGAAGTCTAGGTGACAGCCTGGGGTGTGTTATTGGTGTCTGAAGCAGAGGCCAGTCTTGTGGTACTGAGTGCTTCGCCTCAGCTGTGTGTACTAATTCCAGGAAATTAATGTCAGGGTTGAGTTAAACCGCAGGATGCCCAGTTGTCCTTAGAGAGCCGGAGGATTGCTTGATGTGAGAAGGCCGTGCATTTGAGTTTTGTGAGTACAGGAAAACAGCCTTCCTTTATGGGTGCTCTGGGTGGTTCCAAAAGCCAGGATGGCTTTGCTTGTAATTTCATCGGCACTGAGAAGCCTCCAGAGAAAAACAAAGACTTGCTCTTTGTGTTCTCATTCCAAGACCTGAGCATCTCACAGCAACTATTAGATACAGTGAAATTTCCGTCGGATTGTTTGAACTCAGCATGTCAGAATCTGAACCCACAACCACCTTCTCTCTACTACGTCACCACATTCCCCACCTAGGAAACAAACTTACTATCCTTTAGATTGCCATAGCCAAAAAGTTAATGTGTCCTTCTTTCTGAATCCATCCGTGCATCTTCAGCCCTCAGTAAGTTGACTTCTGTTGATTGCCCGTGGCAGCGTCTGTGGAACTGGCACATATGTAAGTCTATGTGTTCCAGGCTCAAAGCCAATGCCCAGGACACAAGTTAGTGAGAAGGAAGTCGTGTGTATTCAAAGTGTGGAACCATGAGATGCTGGGTCAGGAGCTATGATCGTTCACAAACAAACAAACAAACAAACAAAACCCATCATGGGGAATGTAGGGTGCACAAAAGACTTTTTATAGGGGAAGGGAGTCATTGTGGGACAATGAGTGTGATAACTGTGTGCTCATTGGGAGTTTTCATCATCAGAGGGTACGCATCCCTCCCCTCTCTCCTCTGGCTAGAAGATGACGTGTAACCTTGACTACTTAATGCCCATTCTTAGAATGTTTTAGATTACTTTTGTACACATTAAATCTCCCAACAATTTATACCCTTTGTTAGCTGACCTATGTGACTAGATGTCGAAGGGAGTTCTGCCTTCAGATAATACCTGAGAGTCCCAGATATTCTTGGGGTCATACATATAGAGATTATTCAGCAGTTAGCATGCAGCCATTTAAGTGTATGCAGCTGCTCTTCAGGCTTAGACTTTCTCGCCACCAGAAGAGAAGTAAAAAAAAAAAAAAACAGATCTCAAAGCAGTGGTCTGTTTCAGCTCCAACATTCTAATTACTCCTCCATCCTCTATTGCCTTTGTACTGGTTCTCAACATTCCAAATGCTGTGATCCTTTAATACAGTTCCTCATGTTGTGGTGACCCCCCCCTACCATAAAATGATTTTGTTGCTACTTTGTAACAGTAATTTTGCTAGCGTTATAGATTGTAATGTAAATATCAGGCTGTTTGATGTGCGACCCCCACATGGGTCAGGACTCACAGGTTGAAAAACACTGACAGGCTCACTCTACTAGCTCAATAATTCTCTGATTCCTTTGATAAATATTCATTTCATGAAATGTTTTAAATAATATAGTAGGGATCTACTATGCTCAGAAAATTTGGGGAGCAGTCAACAAAGTAGACAAATTTTCCCAGTATCAAAAGACTTGAACCATCCTCCATGGAATAAAGAAAAAACACCCTGCCCTCATGGATTTCATCTTGTAGTAAGAGAAGACAAGAAATACCTTACTTAGAGTAACAGGTAGATTTGTTACAAAGTGGTATGCTACTATAAGCATTGTGGAAGAGTTCATAGTAGAGAAAGACAGATTTTTGTTCTGATTGATTAGTTTGGAATGCATGATTTGGGTAGAGTCTTGAGAGATGCAAATTGTGAAATACGTGGATTCTGAAGGACAAATGTCATTAAGAGGGAGCGTAGGCAGGTAGACCCAGAAGGGAATCTCCCTGCTATTTCCCAGAGGTTCTAGCACAGTGGAGTAGACAAGTGAGCCAGAGCAGTAGTGAACGTGTAAGAGAGCTGCTGGGAGCCAGCTCATGTCAGGAGGATGGCACATCAAGGGCCTCAACTTCTGCTTCTCTGAGATGTGAGGCCTTTGGAGGTTCTGAACAAATATCATGATCTGAGTTACATTTTAACAAGAGCAGGCTGGCAGCTGGGCTGAGACTGGACTGTGGGAGGATGAAGAAGAAGAAAAAAGTGGTTAGCAAGCGTCTGATCATGCCATCCTCCAACTCAGAATCCTCCAGTGGCCTCCCAGTGTGAATTGGAACAGCTTCTAAGGTTAGCCATGCTTTGGTACCTTCTACCATTGGCCTGATCTCTGGCTACACTTGCTACCTCCCTGCTCCCCACTAACTGGCGTGAAGATCGGTCTGGTGCCTGGCTCTTGACTGCAGATCACAGTGTGATGATGCCTCATCAGTAATGACTTCTCTATCTTCCCCTGGGGTTAGAGACGTCAGCACTTGTTTTCTCAGTGTCATGGTTTGAGCTGGCCCCACTACCCGTGTGTGTGTTTGCTGGGATAAAGACTCCACTTTCCTTCTTATATAACATCTAAGTTGAATGAATGAATGAATGAATGAATGAATGAATGACACATAAGCGCAGGACTGAAGAGATAGCTTAGATGGTAAAGTGATTGCTTTGCAAGCATCATGACATAAATTCAATCCCCAGAACCCACGTAAACACTTTTTAAAAAGCCAAACATTGTGGTATGAATTTGTAATCCCAACACTGGAGAGGCAGGAGGCCTCTTGGGATTTGCTGACCAGCTGGTCTGGCCTACTTGGTGAGTACCTGACTTCCCTTAAGAAAGGAGGTGGGGGCCATGCGTGAGGTTGTCGTCTGGTCTCCATCTGTCATATGCTCAAGTACACCTACACACACAAGAACATACACATACAGTACAAGAGCATACCTAAATAGGCAGACACAGGGTAATAGTGTAGCAGTGGAGAGTGACCTTGATGGGTTGGAGCCAAGGGGCCCCACAAAGTTACTTTATACAACAGAGCTCATGTGGGAGATTTATTGGGGGGAAGTGCAGAGGTGGCCTCAGAGAGAAGGCAGGAGGAAGGAGAGAGAGAGGGCCAGGAAGGGCTTGTCTTTTGTAAGTGGGTGTAGCAGCTACAGTGTCACCTTTTGGCTGCTGTTGCTGACCCTGCCCTGTTAGGTGCCTAAGAGATGGCCAGTGTAAATGTCTGAATACGTACACATAGATAACACAAAATAATTAAATAACTGATGTCTTCTTTCTCTATTAAAAACGTTTAATTCCTTTCTACTGTTCCTTATATTAATTCTGTGTTGCTATTCTATTAATGAATATGTCAAGAAAAAAAGAAAAGTAGAGAAAGTCTACACTCTGCTAGTCTGGTGTCCTGTGGTTATTTATTTGTGCATTTGCTGTACTAGGAAAACAATTGTCCCGGTAGGATATATAAGCTAGTGTTTAATCTCCTGGTTATGCTGAGCACTTGCTTTTACTCTTCCAAACTGTTGTTTTATAAGTCTTATGAAATGCACTTTCTCTAAATCTTGTTTATCATTCCTCTCCCCCTCCCCAAACACTGGGCTCGCAGATGTTTGCTTTTGGGTCTTTGGGGTAAGGAGATAGAAGCAGTTATTTGCAGGGTCATGTAGTCAATCATACATGAACTTCTTCTACAGAACACAGGTTATGATGTGGTGTTCAAGTGAAAGGGGAAAATGGGAAGTGTGTGTGTAGGAGGTGAGGGTATAAGTGGGATAGAGGGCAGGAAAGTGGAGAAGAGCAGGGTTGAGGAAAACCAAAGCTAGGAATGCATGAAGATGTCACAAAAAGACAAACACCTGTTTAAATACCTATAAATACAGAAACAATGTTTTGGATCTGTTTTAAAATAATATGCTTGAAAGAAAAAGTATTGATCTGGAGAGAAAGAAAACAAAATTATCAATCAACAGTTGATGGCCATTATGGCAGGCTGAGGGCTGCCGAGCTTTCATTTTATTATTAGGTTTCTATTTGCCTGTGTTGAAAGTTCTCTGTAACAAGTATAATGTATGGGGCTGAGAAGAAGGCTCAGGGATTAAGGGCACTTGCTGTACAAACATAAGGATCTGGGACCAAATCTCCACAGTCCACATAAAAATCCAACCAAGGCTTTCATGCCTGTAACCCCAGAATTGTCGGGGGTTGGAGACAGGAGGATTGCTGGGGCTTGCTGGCCATCAGCTTTGCTTCAGGCTCAGCGAGACTCTCCTTCAAAGGGATAGACTGAAGAGCTGAACACTTAATACCCTCCTCTAGTCTTTACATGCATGGGTATGTGCACCTAAATCAATCTCTCTCTCTCTCTCTCTCTCTCTCTCTCTCTCTCTCTCTCTCTCTCTCTCTCTCTCACACACACACACACACACACACACACACACACACACACACACACCACGCACAAGTGCAAAAGGACAAAAGGACAAAAGGAGAGAGATCATGTAGAAGATAAAGATGTCTACACACATAGAGCAACAACATACTGTGACAGGGACGGAACAGTAAAGAGTGGAGGTTGGGAGATGGGGGTAGGGGAAACGTGATTCCAACCTTACATAGTATATGCTCTGACAGGAAGCCTGGAGTTCTTCTGAGGGCCAGTTTGGAAAATTAGAATATCACATTCAAGAGGGCAAGGGGGCAGAAAGCATCATTGAAAAAGAGAATTTTTGTTAAGATGCTGAGTGTGGGGTGAGGGAGGTGACTTAGCAGGTTAAGCAGTTGTCTCTAAGGCTGATGATCCGAATTCAATCCCGGGACCCACAAGGCAGAAGGAAAGAACCAATTCCTACTAGTTGTCCTTTGACGCCCCTGGCACCGCGGCTCAGGAGGGCCTCCCTCTTCTCCCCTCCCTCAAAAGATGCCAAATATGAAACGTTAAAATTTCATAACCACTTTTCTCGTTCATTGAAGTCTGACTACTCTAGGACCCTCATACCATATGGGAGAGATCAAGAATGGAGTTTGAACATGCTCACCGAACTCTACACCCCCAAAGATGCTGTCATAATTAAGAAGTTTTTGCTTCTCCTAATGGAGTTTGATGGTCTTAGTTTATCAGCAACCTTTGAATTGAATTAACAACACAAAACTAATTAATCTCGGTATTACCCCAGCAACCCACTTAGAAGCTGCGTGCGAAATTTAATTAAGTCCCTTTGCCTTCTATGAAGCATGCGCAATCAAGGAGTTTCCCCGTTTGCTGCTGAGAATTGGGTAGCAGGAAGAAAAGGCTCGTCGTGTTTTGCAAAACCAGCTTTTGAAATTAGACAATGGGTTTCAGAATTCTCCCTTGATTCGGAAAGCTGGACTCTGAAAGCATCAAAAACCCTTGCTGGGCTCATCAGTCTCCCTCAAGTCTCAGATCAGAGCCAAAAGCTTGTTTGTGCCTCTGCCTCCTCCGCCCTAGTCTGATGCCAGAAAAGTATAGCTTGGGTTGTTTCCTAACTGCTTTCCACAATTTCCTCGTTACCTGGCTCCTGGCGTGTTCTCTGCTGTCAGTCGTATTGATTAAAACTCTTGGTGGATTCCGAGACAGCCTTGCCCTATATCGTCGCAGATCCACTTAGAATGGATTGTTCTTTTCGCCAGTCCGATGTTTCTTGGGTGGCAGAGCTGAGGCAAAGCGGGTGGCCTCAGGTTTCAGACTGCTGTGGTGTCTAGGGGACCAAGGGTGGCATCGCTGCGCCCCTCTTTTTTGTCTCTTAACAGTTTCATTTACCTTTTTTAAAAATCTTGACAGCCCTAAATGGCTACTGATAATTCAAAATAAGTAGCATTTGTGGGTGTTAAAGAAAGAGTATTTGGCAAGGGTGAAAATCCGAGGCTTTGGGTGTCTGAGGCCCCTGTGAGAAAAGAGATGTGTCCATGCTACCTAAAAGTGAACAAGCTGTGTGGACTCTAGGCGCCCCTCCTGGCGTACTCACTTTCTTTCCGCGGCACCTGACAAAAGTTCAAAGAATTTCTGATTTTGCCTTCAGCGCTTCCAGCCTGGGATGGAGAGCCTCTCCTCTCTGGTTCTCACCCGATTGCTGGGCACACAGGGCTTTCACGTCAGGGCTAGTCTCAGCAGCCTTCTTCAGAGCGCCGGGGTAAAGGCTGTCTCTTCTTTGCTCCATGGCATCTACAGAGTAAAGTAGCCCGGGTTTACTTCTGAGCCGTGCTTGCCTCTGATCGTGGCGGAAGCAGCTTACCTGGGGCAGATGCAAGCTCTCAGCCCCGTGGGATGTCAGCAAGTGAGCCGAGGGGCACACTGTTGTTGGTTTTCGTGGGTTCTTGAATTCGAAGTCATTACTGGCACCTCGTTTCTGCCTCAGTCTGCTGGCCCAAGCACATCACTTGGCTAAATCTAAAGCCCTTTCTGAGGAGGAAGTGAAAAGTGATGCGGTGAAGATGAGGCTGGAAGGAAGGTGTAGTGAAAAACTAAGACCCATATTGCAGTGTGCTTTGGTCACTAACTCCAAGAGCTGAGCCCTGCTATTTACCACCCTCTCTGTTGTACAGGGGAGGTCAAGGCTGGGCTTGCAATACTTACCAAAGCCAGGTTGCGGCGACACATTTCTGTAATCATAGCACTCAGGAAACAGAGGCAGGAGGTGCATGGGCTTAGGCCACTTTGGGCTACATGACCAATTAGTTTCAGGCTGGACTGAACTACACCCATTTTCTAGAGCAGAAAGGAACAGAACACCCACATAGGCAGTTGGTATTTCCAGAGGTGGTGACCAGGCAAGATCTAGAGGAAGTGAGCTCATCTGTGTGCGTTCCTGGTCGGTTTTATTCTAATGAAGAAGTAACACTGAACTTCAACTTGTACTGCAGGGTCTATGCCCGCGAAACTCTGTTTAGACGTGAACTAATCAGATGGTTCATTTAAAACATTTACCAGCCCCGAGCTGGTGGCACACACCTTTAATCCCGGCACTCAGGAGGCAGAGGCAGGCATATTTCTGTGAGTTCGAGGCCAACCTGGCCTACAAGGCTAGTTCCAGGACAGCCTACAAAGCAATACAGAGGAACCCTGTCTCCAAAAAAAATACCTAAACAAACAAACAAACAAACAAAAAAAAAAACAAAAAAAATTTACCTTTCCAGCATATACTCCTCATTTAGTGATTATGAAAAACAGCCATTTCTTCGTTAAGGAAAAGTTGTTTGTGTATATTTATAGAGCTATCAGTGCCCTGTTGTGTACAAACATGTTTACTAGAAAAGACATAGGAACTCTTCCTCATTCAGAGTAATAGCGTACATTCTCTTGAGATTATAAGTGTAACACTTTAAAAGTTTTATTTATTTTTGTTTACTTTTGGTAGTTTTATATGAGTGATACATTTACAAAATTCTACCTCTTCTTCTCAACTCAACTCCTCCTTTTCTTTCCCAACCCTTTTTCAAATATTCATGACCTCTTCTGTAATTATTATTGCACACACACACACACACACACACACACACACACACACACACACACAGAGGATCCTTCCTTTGGATTTCTATAATATTTCATTCCTTACCTTAGTTTTAGGATATTTGTATATTTTTTCCAGCATCTTCATTGTTGTTTAGGACAAGGAATTAATCTTGTCTTATATATATTGGATATCTTGATGCTTTGCAAATCTCAAATCACGGAGCTGAAGGAACTTTGGCATGGCTTAGCAATGGGCATTGTGGTGTACATCTGTAATCTCAGAATCAGAGAGGCTGAGGCAGGAGAATAATGAGCTGAATGGAAATCTGGGTTACCATAAGTTCCAGCCAGCTTTGACTACAGAGACCCAGCCTTCAAAACCCAAGAAGAGCAAAAAGAAAAGACATAAAACCTCTAAAGATGGCCAAAAATAACTATATTTTGAGGTCCCTTTAATAGTAAGTTCAATGAATAATTTATATGTAGTATAATGGCATTGACTTTACGTCTTCATCATATTTTCACAAATGTTTATGAATAAGGTTTTGAGCCAAGTACTATAGCTAAATTATAGGTTTCTCCAATGTAAAGTTTATTTTTTATTTATTGTTTTACCACCAGAATCTAGCTAATGTAGTGACCGGAACACACAGCATATAGTAAGAGATGGATGGAGGAAATGAGCAAGTTTATCAGGATAGGATTTTATAAGAATATATTGCCCTCTGATCAGTAGATGTTTGCTCAGCAGGCATGTGGTAATGAAAAATTAATATTCGTACTAAAATTACTAGCCGTGCTGATGATTGGAAACAGAAGGGAAAGCAAAGAAACACAGTTATTTTTAACCATTAATTTTAGGAGTTCTATTTCCAATGAGATATGGTTCTTTACATATGGAAAGGCAGGCTTTTTATTTAAGCCCTCTTCTTGCTATTGGAGCCCATGTGTTCCTGCGGTCTTTGAAGAAGTTATCACCTCCCCACGTTCTTTCCAGCGGGTGTGTTCAGAGCCATTCCCATCATGCTGTAGCCACATCTTCACAGTTCGTTAAGGTGACAAGATGACAGCTAGAAAAACAAGAGACAACAGAGGCAAAAATACTAACTTCATTGGACTAATGAGACAAGACAATGACATAAAGGGCCTGCAAAATAGTCTTTAGCCACAGGATAAGGCCACAATGTGTCAATCAGGGAACCAGACTTCATCTGCGTCTCACTGTGGAGACACCATTTAAGGGAGTTGCTTTTAGCTGTCACTTCCTTTGACTCATTTCCCATAGTTGAGTATGAGGCTAGATGGAAGGTTGGAAGTGTGCCGCCAACACCTGACTATCATTGAACAGCCTCTTGCATGAACCATCTTGAAAAACAAGTACCATTATCCTGTGTACCTCCCTGACAAGGACATTTTGACATTTTCCTAATAAATTATTGATAAACACGTTGAGATCTGTAAAGAGCCACATGACCGATATTATTCAATCTTAAGTACCTGTAGTTCAGTTTTTTTTATTTTGTTTTGTTTTTCTTGTTATTTTGTGTTTTTTTTTAATCAACTATTATCATATTGTTTTCGATATGAGAAAGCCCCATCTTCATTAAAATTTACGTCTGAGGGCATCTCTGGTTTCTAGATGTTTCTATAGAAACCATTGGTTTTCAAGGGGTTCTCAAGAGTGTTTAATGTACATAACATTATATTTTTCCATACCTTAAGTTTTGTTAGAAAACTTTAATCCTACCCCAGGATAAGAATCTTATCAAGGGACCTAACAGTCCTATTGTCATTGCTTTCTGTTCTTGTGTTCTTTATGTCACAGTCACTACTGTGACTATTTCCACGGCTAGTGGTTTCTATTTCCTCCTTTTTTGTCTTCAGCAGGCTGAGAATATTTTGGAGAAGCAGCCCCATGTCCTGTGGGAAACCCCTTTTGTTTTACATTTTAAACATGTCACATTTATTTTCTTTAGTTTTTCTCAGTGTGGCTTAGTAGATCCTCAGAACTTAAACCACAAATTTGAATGTCTCCTTATTTCTTCTCACTTCCTGTTTTTACTTCTAT
Source organism: Cricetiscus sungorus (assembly GCA_030556225.1). NCBI lineage: Eukaryota > Metazoa > Chordata > Mammalia > Rodentia > Cricetidae > Cricetiscus > Cricetiscus sungorus. Next base: position 8,511,508 of record JANBXA010000395.1, on the reverse strand, counting down.
GATGTAGTGGCTTAATGTCACACAATGGTGTGTCTCTGTCTATGCCTTCCTTCATGAGAATTTAACTTCTGTCTTGTAAAGATCCCCTCTTTCGTTTTCTATGATCTTAATTCCTTTGTAAAAGACACAAGGAAAAGATATTAAAGATTTTGGGGCAGGAGGGGTTAGTGTAGAAAACATTTGATCTAATGAATAAATAGATGCAATTTAAAATGGTGAGTAATGTAAGAAAATGAAAAACAAAGTTTTTTTTTTATGATAACACTTCCAAACTGTCTCCTGCTACATATAGGACCATGGTATGTATAGTAAACCGAGAAGATGAAGGGGCACATTCTTCTCCGTACTGCCCCCACCTTGTAGCTGCTTTAAGGTTGTGGTCTTCACTGTGACATTGGCAAACAGTCATGAGGTATGTGGATTCGTGCGACAGTGACAAGAGCCAGTGAAAAGATTCCGGACGCATCAAGGAGAAAGGCTTCTAAAAGCTCTGCTACTTGCTAGAATGGGCTTTTGTTAAAATGGAAATCTCCAGTCATCTCTGAAATAATTGATTGGCAAATACAATGGGTGACCTAGCTGAACCAGAAAGAATTTCTACAGCACCAACGACAAAATTACATCCTCTAAGCCAAATATGTTTTCTTTTCATGGAAATATGATTGACTCATAATAACGCTAATTATGCCTAATTATCATCTCAATTATTTCACCACAGCAAGAACAGTTCATCGTTGTGGTGTTTATCAGTTATCTAATGATAATTAATATTGTTTGCAGGTTCTCCAAAGAAAAGTTTTGAGGGTTTAAACATACACTGTGGTTTGCTGAGATCTATAATTATTATTGTTGGCTATTATTTGATTTCAGGCCCTTTGAGGAGTCAGAGGGAGCAGAAATACATTGTCTAAACTCTTCTTTGAATCCTACCAGGTGACTCATTTAAGTGATACAATTAGAATTTGGGCATTGGAGGAAGGCTACTGTGGCTTTACTGATTAACTGGGCAAACTGAATTATGTTTTCATGGGATGACTGTGGTTTAGGATCTCAAACAGAGGAATGAGAAAACCCGATAAGATGGTAGAGCCTCCAAATAGGTCAGATGAACACACAACAAAAGAAGAAGTCCACCATTAAGTGAGAGACTATCCTTTTAGCATCTCCATTATCCTTCATCTGGGCAGCCCTTGAATTCCAGATTTGAGTAGGTACCTAGCAGCATCCACAACAAAAAGGCCCCTTGGGTCTGTGGAAAGTCTATCTTAACTCTCAACCAAAGTCCACCTAGCTCTCAATCTTGGCTCCATCCCTTGCAGCCACACCGAACACATCAGAAACCTCTTCCTGGGTATCAGACCTTTGATTTTAACAACGGAGCCTAGCATTTATAGAGCACTGTCTCGTTGTCAGGGTGCTGTCCTACCTATTAGGCCTTTCATCTTTTCCATGGCCCTGTGAAAGCTGCACAGCTACCCCTCCATCTGACCTCTGCCATTCTACTGACATCTTACTCAGAATCACAGGCTTGCATGCCCTCTGTTCCAGCTGTTGCCCTCAGTTTTTGTTTTAGAAATGGAACCCTGGAAAATGAATGTGCTCCTTTATGCCCAGTCCTCACAAACCCCAGTTCAGCCTGCTTTGGTCTGAGGGTTTTCTTTAAGGTGATATGACACTGAGATGACATTTTCATCAGAGTATCACCCTCGGAAAAATCACTCCAGTCTTGCCTTGAACCATTAGTAATTTTAGTTCTCTTTCTGTTAGGTTATTTCCTCAGGTGCTCTCCATTTTTGCTTTGAGACAGGATCTGTCACTGGCCTGGGACTCACCAAATAGACTAGGCTGGCTGGACAGCAAGGCTTAAGAACTTGCTTCTCTCTGTCTGACTCCTCAGCTATGGGATTACAAGCTCATGCCACCATGCCCGTCTTTAAACAAAACGTGGCTTCTGGGGAATCAAACTCAGGTTCTCCGTGCTTGTATAGAAACCCTGATTGTCTCCCCTCAGCCCTGTCTAACACTGTTCCTCAAGGGTGGGTCCACCGTCTGTGTTCTGGACTGACCAGTTGCAAAGATGGGTTGCCCTTCACTGACATAAACAAACAACAGATTGGCAGTAGAGCAGAAGCTTGAACTTGAGCTTTTTGTTGGTTTGTTTGTTATTGGGGGGCAATGTATTTCATTCACCCCAGGTCACACGGGAGAAAGATAGTTCTAGTCTAGAATAAAACTCAAACACCAAATCTTTTCCAAGGCAGTCAAGATTGGAAGCACACAGGACCAGAGTTCAGGTTTCTGTTATACTCCTTTTATCTTTCATCTCAGTGCAAGGCAACCTGTCTTTCCAGCTCCCCAGTCCAGCACCATGAAGTTATCTGTAAGTCCTTTCTCAAAATTCTTGCCAGTGTCTCCTTCAGACGATTCTAGAAGCTGATGGCTTCTCATCACTGTGAGCATTAGCTATTAGGTTGCCCTAACTGACTAGTATCTTCATTTACATGAATTCCTCTATAGCCCATTCTTCCTTTTGTGTTGTTTTCAAATGCATGTGTGTGCACATGTGTGTGCATGGGTACATTTGTGTGGGTATATGGAGAGGGCCAGAGGACAAGCCTTAGGTAGGTATCGCTTCAAGAATGCTATCTACCCACTCTGAGATAAAGTTTCTCACTGGTGTGGAACTCATTAGGATAGACTGACAGGCCCTTGTGTGCTCTCCACTTTTATTTTATGGAAGGGAAGGGGTCTCTCTCTCTCTCTCTCTCTCTCTCTCTCTCTCTGTCTCTGTCTCTCTGTCTCTCTGTCTCTGTCTCTCTGTCTCTGTCTCTCTCTCTCTCTCTGTAAACCTGTCGCTCACCCTCTTGTCTGAATTGGCTGGCCAGCAAGTCTCCAGTATCCCTGCCTCTGCCTCTCCAGCCCTGGGATTACATGTATGTGCTGCAATGCTGGACTTTTACATGGGTGCTGGGGACCCAGACTCAGGTCTTCACGGCTGACAGCCAGCGACTGACTGACTGGCCCGTGTCCCTAGCCCTATATGATCACTTGCAGTGGCGATGAACACTACAATTGTTCCTTCAGCAGCTTCTCTGGGCCACATTAGTTTAAAAATACTTCCAAACTTCTTGTATAAAGAAGACATTTCACACCTGTTCTACGGAAACTCTGAGAGTGAGGAGTGACGTAGCTTGACAGAGGCCACAGAGATCTTGGTTGACCATCAGAGCCAGGTTCAAACCCAGGGCTCATATTCCATTAGCACCAGGCCACACTGACTCTATCCCTTGCTAGTAGAGTCCCAGGCTAGTGGTATCCTTTCGATATGGTGATCTCCCACTGTCTAGGTGACCAGGGCCTTCCTGTTAATTATCTATTGAATGGGGTCTCCAGTCCAGGGCAGAAAGCTGCACGTGCCCATCAGCATCATGTTCTGAATAAGTCAATAAGCATCTCCTCCTTGATCCCTTCTAACTTCCAGTCCTGCCTCAGCAACACCATTCTTATTTGTCGTGCCTCCTTCACCTGGTGAAGGGCCCAGCTTTCTGTCTTTTGAACACTTTCATTTTTTAAACTGGAGTTTTTCAGAGAATTAATTTGTTTCTTTAGGATACATTGTTTAGTTTTGGTGGGATTTATTCACAATTGTATTTCAGAATTCTTTCTTCCTCCTCTCTTTTGGAAGGGGGCATGCCATATTCTTGAATAACCCCCTTTCAGTGCTTTATAAGCTCAGTATCATTAGCTAAAAGAACAGATGGATTAAAAACATCTTAATGTATGGATCATGTCTCAAGCACTGTGATTAGCACAGAAGCCCAAGAATCTGGCTCCCTCTGCAGAGGGAGATGTAACAATGTCCAGCATGTATTACTTGATCTATGTGTTCGTATATTAAGTATAAATATAATGTACTCACTGTGTGGTCTAGAATTGCCTTGGAGAATTGATGTAGGCTGAAATATCATCACACACACACATACATATACATATATATATATATATATATATATATTTATTTCATAATCCCACATAATCCTCCTTATAACCCAATGAGTTACCGTCTTAGAATAGCCTCATGTTTCAAAACAGTAAATATGCAAAGAGTTAGCTGAGCAAGTTGTTGCAGGATGCAGAACTTAGAAGTAGCTAAGCCAGGGGTTTGAAAGTAGACACTCTGGATTTCTACTTCCCAAACTGTTGAGCTCCCTTGAGAAGCCTTCAGACAAAGAGAGAATAAGAAAAGTCAATAGATGGAGGATGGCCAGAACTCATTTTGGGGGACATTGAGAACAAGAGCTTCCCTGAAGACTCTTTAGTTACAGTTAGGTGAAAGGATGAGAGTCATGGCAGCCTTGTGACTGACTCATGGGGCCGAGAGGTGGGTGAGATGGCTGAGCAGGTGAGTGTTTGCCAAACAAGCCTGACAACTGATGTCCCATTCCCAGAAACTGCCGGGAGAGAAGAGGACTGATTCCTAAAAGTAGACGGAGCTTCTGTCCCACTTGGTCCCACAGCTGTTTAGCCCCAAATAAACACACAGATGCTTATATTAATAATAAACTGCATGACTGATGGCTTAGGCTTATTACTTTTAGCTCTCTCTTAATTCTTAACCCGTAACTATTGATCTATGCATTTCTACATGGCCTTGTCTTATTGGAGAATGCCCAACATCTTATCTTCCTTGTAGCTACATGCCATCTCCCTTGCTGCTCCTCTCTGCCTTCTCGCTTCAGAATTCTCCTCATCTGGTAGCCCTGCCTATACATCCTGACTGGCTGCTGGCCAGTCAGAGTTGTATTCATCAACCAGTAAGAGCAACATATATTAACAGCTTACAGAAGGACATTCCCCATCAGTCTGCAGACTGTATCTCCATGACATGTGTGCACACATGCATGTATGTGCACAATTTAATAATAATAAATAACATTTAAATCAAGGGAGCTAGGGAAATGGTACATAAGAGCTCCTGCCTGTCTTACAAATAATTCCAGGGCTTGGTTCTAATTGCCCATGTCTGGTGGTGGCTAGTAATAGCCTGCAACCCTAGATAACTGAAACCTCTGGCCTCTATGTGTATCCCTCCACACTCACCTGTGTAAATACACACACACACACACACACACACACACACACACACACACACACACCAACTCTTAGAATAAATTAAGAAAACAATGTTATTGAAGAACAGTCAAAAACCCAGAGTGCTTAGATCTCAATGAAGGTCAGTTGCAGATAACATGCCTAGAGGTAGAAAGGAGAAACTCAGTGTCTGAATTAAGGAAAAATGGAGTGGCAAATGACAATAAGCAGTGTCAATGATGTGCCTTATACCTAATCAAATGTTTTCAATGTGAAAAATCACTAGAGCACATTTTGACATGTTGGGCCATTTTCATGCTCACAGACAGCTGCGCTGTTAGCAGCACTGGGGCTGAAAAGGAAAAAGGACAGAACACATAATGGGTTAGAAATAAAACCCTGGGAAAGGTGTGGAATTGCTCATCAAAATGAGTTTGCAGGTAATTCAAGGGAACACACATCTGTTCCAGCATTCAGCACTCAGCACCTTGGATGCCAAGCCAGGCGACTATTAGACATAGCTGTGTTGTTAGCTGCTGCGACCCCTTCCTCAGGCCCCATGGAAATATGGCTTCTCTTGTGATCTGCCGGGCTTTTTCAGGGAGCTTTAAGTCTCTTTCTAAGGGTCCCAAAAACCAGAATGTTGAGTGTGATTATTAACCAAACAGTCCCATTCACCAGTATAAGGGTTGCGGGGTTGGGAATTTGGCTAATTTCCAATTTGGTAATTACACACAGAAAATCTCGTTGAATTCTCCCTCAGAGTTCTATTTGTAAAAGCAATTTGTAGGATGATTTGCAGCCATGCCTGTAGCCAGAAAAACAATTCAACCCACCCCCAAATACAATAAGGAAGCATTTCCAAAAAGGTACAAGAAAATTCACCGTGCCTAGCATGAATAGATGACGCCCACTATCTAGTCTGTGGTATAAGTTTAAAACAAAAACAAATGAAAACAATGAAGATGGCTACTAACACAACAAAAATATAATGTAGATGAATATTTTTATTCTTAGTTTTGCACAATATAGTCAACTACCAAATTCTAGCAATAGTGTAGTGAATAGTTTGGAGCAATAAGCTATGTGTTTTTTGTCTCCTTTATCTAGTGATTGCTTCCTTTTAGTTTGGAGATAATTGGAAGAAAAGACTGTAAGTACCATTAAGAACGCTTATTCTGTTTTCACTTATGTGTATGCATTCATGTGTGAGTACCAGGACCCAGTGGGGCTAGAAAAGGGTGCTGGATTCCCTGGAGCTGGAGTTACAGGTGGGTGTGAACCACCCTAAGTGGGTCCTAGGAAGCAAAGTCAGACTTTCTACAGAAGAAGTACTTGTTGTTAATCTCTGAGCCATTTCTCCCTGTAAATGTTTTATTATCAAAGGATTTTATAACCTACATTTCTGAGTCCTATATGAAGTGGAACAAAAGGAAAAAATATCCATGTTCTCTGATCTCAAAAACAGCCAATGAAATAAGAAATTTGGGGGATAGGAATGGTGAACTGTTTTTCAAAAGCCCTTTCTGGGAAGAGACAGAGACACAGAGACAGACAGACACACACACACACACACACACACACACACACACACACACACACATACACACAGAGAGAGAGAGAGAGAGAGAGAGAGAGAGAGACAGAGAGACAGAGAGAGAGAGAGACACAGAGAGAGACACACAGAGAGAGAGAGGTAATAAAAGCCACATTTGAGTATATTGGGTGAACTCCACTCAGCTTTTATATAATAGTTTCCCTCTAAGCTAGATGTTTCAAAACTTATTTTTAAAATCTGATCACTGTCTTATGATTAGACAAATAATGTCAACCATTGAGGAATTCTTGTTTCTTAAGTGCATTTCATCGCTGCTTCTTGGAAATATGTCACAGTCATCTTGGAAAATAATTTCTTTTAAAAACAGAGTAGGAAGGAAATCTCAACATTCAATACCTGTTAAAGTCCCATTGGGAAGCCACGTAAACGCTCATCTATTTTCCTCTCAAGGTGCATCTTTTTCTTTTCCTCTCACATTGATTTTATATTCATAGAAGTGATGAAAGCCACCTAACTTGAATTGACTTTGTATATGGAAAAAGTGTATTTTATTTTTCGTTGTGTGGAAAAACTGCAGTGTTTTAGGCTGAACCATGGCCGTCTCAATTCATCAGACTATCTATAACTCAAAAGAGTCGGATTCATCACATTTTGCCAGTTTATTGGCCATGGAAAAGAAAAGTTTATTCATCTTGCTGGATTAGGTGATCTCTAAGGTCCGTTCCATCTCCGAGATTCTATTATTCTTTTCTATCCCAACAATAGACAAAGTGCAGAAATTCATCACCTCTCTCTGGTGTAACAGAAACCAGCAGAATCCACAAGTTTGCGTCTTCCTTTGTAGTTCACTGATAAGACACCTCATATAGTGTTTATCATCATTCAAAACTGAAAATTCATCAGGGTTGCTGGGTATCACCAATGTGAAGGTTTGGGCGGGGAATTGTATATGAAAGACTCATTTAGCATCCTTTTTTGTGTTTTATTCCTAGTGAATAATAAATAATCTTCAAGCTATGCAAGTTCTTATATAATATTCAGATATATAAAAACAATATACTTATAGAATCAAATAATTGCTTCATCTTAGGTCTTGAATGGTTTTTCATGTGCCTGATAGCATTCGTCTCATGATTGCATATTACTATTTTGTATTGTGCTCTTCTGTGTTACAATGCCGTATTCCAGGTCCATCTGACTTCTCCATCAAGGGCAAGAGGTGCTATTCATTGTTACACTCCCAAGATAGACTATAATGCTGGATACCTTTAACATTGGCATTTGATTAAGCAGCTCATGGATGTTAAATAAATTTAATACCTGTTTATGTATATGAAGTAGGACCACAAACACAAAAATCCCTTGCAAAGGTCATGCTCTAAGCCAGCAGAGAAGGACAGAGAACTCTGAGTACTTGGAAACTGTTAAAGCAAGAAAAGACTAGAATATTTATTTATCACATTAGCCATTAGCTTTTCCATTCTGCTCTTTCAAGGTGGCTGTGTAGATCAATTAAACAATCATATTCACTTCTGTCTTGTCTTTCTTGGTGTTCAAATCTAGTGGCACTATCAATTTCTTGGGGGAGACTTCCATTTAGTTATAGAATGGGTGCCTTGGCAAAATGTTTAATCTGTCTTTTTAAAAATGGATTCTAGACCAAGACTTCTCTAATATTATTAATATAAGGACTTTCTTTCTTTAGTTATATGGCTATGTGGAACCCTTACTGTGAAACATTATAAATATATTGCTGTTTAGATTTAGATGGGAAATGTTTAAGTTTAGATATTAACATTAACACTGTGACAAATGTTGTTCTTAATATAAAATGACAAAGTGTTTTTTCTTTGTATGAGACATTCCACTCCAAGAGTCGACATTGGGAACTGAATTTCTGTCTAGACACTCATTCTGAGGTTTGAGTATAGAGAGTCTCTGCCATCTTCAGTATCAGGTTATCTAGAGAGTTCAAGATTTAACTAGAGCTAGAATATGGGAGAAGAAAGAATTGCCTACATTAGGCCTTTTGGTTCTGAGTAGATTTTGGTCTACAGGTAGATTCTATCATACTGAGTCACAAAGGGCTAGGAAAGGCAATCTTCCTCATGCCCAGAATACACACAGTAAGTGCGGTTGCTAAGTGGATGACAGGGCTCTTCTTGGGGCTTTTGAATGACTCTGTTTGTGGCTGGGGGCCCTCAAGAGACCCTTAGTGTCCTATAGCTGTAACAAGCACTCTGCCTGGATACATGAGGAGCATAATAAAGAACCCCACCACTTCTGAACATTGAAGGACTTTAAAACCAATCTGTTCCTTCAACATGAGCCTGTAGTTGGGGTCTTCCTCTGCACTCCACGATGACAAAGAGTAACAGCATTCTGATCTTTGAGTTGGTTTGTGGCTCAGACTTGTGCAGAATAAGAGCACAAGTTCTGAATTAAAGTTGTGGAATGAACATAATTTTGCAGATTAAGGAATCATCTGAAGACATAAATGTAGTTTGACCCATCTATGTCAGGTCACAATTTAAATCCATGAGACCCTTGAGAAATCACTGGTTGTTCCCATGTTTAAACACCATTGCAAATGATTGGCTGAGTCTTCTGCATCATGTTTGCATTTCTACTGTCCTTGAGGAAGCCAGTTCTTGTATCCCTCTCCCATGATCTCTGTGTCTCTTAGCATCTGCGCTTTCCTTAGGCAAGTCTACTGCGTCAAGATTTGTCTTATCATCCAGTGACTTCTAAATCTGTTTACTTAAGTGTCCTGGCCCATCTAGACATCTCAGTGTCATCTCAAGTCCAAAATGTCAAAGACACAAATGGTATGTTCTCATAATTCTCTCTCTGGCATCTCAGTCTTGAGGAATGGTATGATCATTCGCCAATACCTGACTCAGACTCCCTGATGCCTGATTTGTTCTCTCTTCTTCATAATTTTCTAAACCGAGTTGTAATGACTTACATTCAAATTGCCCTCCCCACTTCTCTTGAATCATCATAGGGACCAAAATCTTTCCCTTCTACAATTTCTGTTATCTTTTCTTTGGCCCCTCAGTCTCTTCGCTCTGCTATCTGTATTATATCCAATTGCCCAAAAACATTCTTCTGTGTGAATCCTTTGATCCTAATTTGTTGGGACCAAATTAGATTACATTAGATCAGACCTAATTGTAAGGTCAATCTCAATGACCTTACAGTTTCAGTGAAGGCTTTGAATGTTTATATAAATGAATACATGGACTAGATGGAAGATATTTAGTATACATTTTTATTTATGATAAAGCTATTGACTTGCTACTTCATGTGGATGATGAGGATGTGTAAGGGAACACAATCAGGTCTGTATTCAAGAGTTTCTGCTGGAATCCTAAAACTTGGGAGTGATAGAAAGAGTCAGACAATAAGATAGTTTATATGAAAGTATGCTTATTTTTTCAAGTTTGATAAGTGATTATCTCTTCTACTAGAAGACACAGGAGATACTGGTGCTATCTCCTTCAACATCTTTGTTAATAGTCTTTAGTAGGCAATATACAATACAACAATAAAATTTAGATAAGACACTCCATTCAGCACTATTCATCATATCAGTGACATAAGAGCCCATAGAGAAATTTAAAACAAGAAGGAAATAAAGCAATAATACAACTAGAAAAATAAATGCATGCAACCAGTTGTGTGGACAGCAGATTTTAGGCATCTGGGAAACAGCTGATGACTCTTCCAGGAGATAGTTATTAAGAGTGTCCTATATTCCCACACTGAGCCCTGACATTTTCAACATGAGCAAGATAGCCCAGGCTATTCTACTGAGGGAGACCGAAAATGAGAGTGCATCACCAAGGTTCTATAAGATGGGTTGATAGGTGACATTGGAACAGGAAAAGTAAGTGGAAGAGACAGGAGTAAGACTGATCCAATGAAAGAATACACAAGGTAAATTCTGGAGGAAAAAAGTATTGTGGAACAGTTGGAGAGATCTATTGGTGGGAATGAGTTTTTGTTTTTCTTTTTGTTTTTGTTTGCATAAGAATGAGGACCTGAATTCAACACCCACATAAAAAGCCTAGTGTAGCCACACATATCCATGATGTTAATGCTCTGGGGACAGAGACAGGAGGATGGCTGAGACTTGCCCACTTCCAGCCTAACTCCAGGTTCAGGGAGAGAGCAGTAGAAAAGAAAGACAATGGGATCCTCCCATGCTCTCACTACATACATGTGAGCACATCACCAAACATACACAGATAGTTGTGGAAGGTACAACAAGCAGAATATAAGAATGTTAGGGTTTAGAGGAAGTAGTGACTAAAAGGATGGGAATGACTTGTGGCATGTGCAAGATCAGTTAGTGGCTGTGTGACACAGTGTTCTAGAAGAACTAAAATTTATATTTCACTTGTCTTGGGGTATCACAGAAGAGTGTTCAGAACATGGTGAAATGTGACTTGACTTATAACTTGGGTTGAAGTGGACAACTACATAGCAAAGGGTCTTATTAGGAAGAAGAACACTGGTTCTAAGGAAAAAAGATGCTGGACTGTAATAAAATCTACAGAAGAAAACTCACAGTGAGATTTGGTAGATCAGCAGAACTTAGGAAGGACAAGAAGGAATCAACTACAACTTCTGAACTTCTTGACATGAGCAGCAGAAGAGATTAAGCTACAGGAAATGAATGAGGGAAGTTGAAAGAGGTAGAGTTTGAATTTAGGGCTAATTCTTAGACCACGGGGGATCATGTAACCTGTTATGTGAATCTGTTTGCTCCCATATGTACACTCACATTATATTGTCATTCTAGCCATAGAGTGATTCTTTTTTTTTAAGATTAATTTATTTATCATGTATTCAGTGTTCTGCATGCATGTATGAATGCAGGCCAGAAGAAGGCACCAGATCCATTACAGATGGCTGTGAGCCACCATGTGGTTGCCAGGAATTGAACTCAGGACCTCTGGAAGAGCAGCCAATGCTCTTAACCTCTGAGCCATCTCTCCAGCTCCATAGAGTGATTCTTAAAGTCAGAAACCTTTTTCAACTTTGTTCTATTAATAGTTTATTATTTTTTTTTTTGAGGCAGAGACTCATTCTGAACCTTAGGTTTACGTGACCATTTTTATAGGTTTCAAGTTACATGAAATAAAGGGCAATCCTCCTGCAGAGGTCTCTCAAGTGCTGGCAGGGTGAGCCACTATGTCTTTGTTCTTTACAGTGACAGTTTTGCTCTTCTAGTTCCTTTGTGTTTCCATGTTATCATTTTACAATCAATTGTCAATATCTATAGAAAGGTCGGTTGGGATTTTGAACTTAAGTAAGCAACTTTGAACGAAGAGTATGTCTTACCTCAGTATTAGTTTATCACAGCATTGTTTGGTAGTACAGTATATTGATACTGTTAATTTTTTCCTAATGTTTTATACTTTTGATACTACTTTAGTGTTTAAAAATTAATTTTGCTGAAGATACTTTCTTTTTTCCATTGTATAATTTTAGCTGCTTTGTCAAAAATCAGGTGTTCATAGGTGTGTGGGTTAATATCAGGGTTTTCAATTCGATTCCATTGGTCTACTTGTCTCTTTTTGTGCCAATACCAAGCTGTTTTCGGTACTATAGCTCTATAGTAGAACTTGAAGTCAGGTATGGTGATGTCTCAGGAAGCTCCTTTATTGTAAGGGTGGTTTTCACTATCCTGGGTCTTTTGATTTTCTATATAAAGTTGAGTATTGTCCTTTCAAGGTCTGTGAAGAATTGTGCTGGGATTTTAATGAGGATTACATGGAATCTGTAGATTGCTTTTGGCAAGGCTGCCATTTTTACTATGTTGATCCTGCCTATCCATGAGCATGGGAGACCTTTCCATTTTCTGGTATTCTTCTTTAATTTCTTTCTTGAAAGACTCAAAGTTCTTGCTATACAGGGCTTCTGTTTGTTTGGTTAATGTTACCACAAGACACTTTATGTTGTTTGTGGCTATTGTAAAGGGTGGTGTTTCTTTGATTTCTTTCTCAGCCCGTTTATCTGTATATAGTAGAGATACTGATTTTTTTTTGTTAATCTTGTATCTTGCCACTTTATTGAAGGTGTTCATCAGCTATAGCAGTTCCTTGGTAGAGTTTCTTGGGTCGCTTATGTAAACTATCATAACATCTGCAAATAGTGAAAGTTTGACTTTTTCTTTTCCAATTTGTATCCCCTTGGTCTGCTTTTATTGTGTTATTGCTCTAGCTAGAACTTCAAGTACAATATTGAAGAGATATGGAGAGAGTGGACAACCTTGTCTTGGTCCTGATTTTAGGGTAATTGCATTGTTGGCATATAGAAGACTGCAGATAGATCCATATCTATCACCACGCACAAAACTTAAGTCCAAATGGATCAAAGACCTCAACATAAATCCAGCCACACTGAATCTCTTAGAAGGGAAAGTGGGAGGTACCCTTGAAAAAATTAGTACAGGTGACCACTTCCTGAACATAACACCAGACACTGAGATTGACAATTAATAAATGGGATTTCCTGAAACTGAGAAGCTTCTGTAAGACAAAGGACACAGTTGACAAGACTAAACGACAGCCCACAGGATGGGAAAAGATCTTCACCAACCCCACATCTCACAGAGGGCTGATCTCCAAAATATATAAAGAACTCAAGAAGCTAGTCACTAAAACACCAAATAATCCAATTAAAAAGTGGGATACAGAACTAAATAGAGAATTCTCAATAAAAGAATCTAAAATGGCTGAAAGACATTTAAGAAAGTGGTCAACATTCTTAGCCATCAAGGAAATGCAAATCAAAACAACTCTGAGATACCATCTTACTCTTGTCAGAATGGCTAAAATAAAAAACACCAAAGACAGTTTATGCTGGAGAGGATGGGGAGAGAGGGGAACACTCCTCCACTGCTGGTGAGAGTGCAAACTTGTTCAGCCACGTTGGAAATCAGTATGGCGGTTCCTCGGGAAAATGGGAACAGTCTACCACAAGATCTAGCAATTCTATTCTTTGGACCATAAACTTGATGTTCAGTGCCTGGGAATGTCTTTCATATATAGTCATACACATATATAAACCTATATATTTGTAAATGCATGTCAATATATAGGGATGGATGTACACGCATATGCATTTAACCTGCACTTTAATATTACACTAATTTATTGAAGGACTATTGGGACCATTTCTTTTGTTGTGAATGCAAGTAGGCATCTCAGAAGCATTTAACTGAATGAACTTTGTCATCAGGAATCTAACTACTATATAGACGATAAGAAATCTTTATATTATTGCCCAAAGTCTATTCTCTATTATGCTATGTGTATGCTGGAGGAATATGTGTGTATGAAGGAGTACATATGTGCACACATATGTCTGGAAGCCAATGGTTGACATTGTGTCTCTCTCTCAGTGTATGGGACGCTCACTGACTTGGGTAGACTAGGTGGCCAGAACACCCTAGATGTTTCTCTGTCCACACCTCCACAGCCCTGGGATTGCAATAGTACTACAACCTGCCTGACTTTCAAGGTGGCATCTGGAGGCTGAACTCTGTTTGTCATGTTCACACAACAAGCACTTCACCAACTGATCTGTTGCATCAGCAACAAGGCCATTTGTGTTTACAAATCGTCACTCTAATGCCTCCTATTGTAGCCTTCCATTTACTTTAGATTTTTTTATAAATAGTTCATCTGTGAACTTGTCCTTTATGTTAAAAATGAGTGAAATGTTAATTTTGTTTAGATATTATGAGGATTATCTGATTTTCAGAGATTTTATTGTACCCTAGTAAATCTGTTGTGTTTAACAAGCGAAGAATAAGGATTTTAATGAGGCGACCAGGTATCACTGAATAGGTGTTTAATGCTATCAGGGAATTATCATTAATTTCTAAGTGTATGAGTTTTTTAATAGTTCTATTTTAGTAATACATGATAAAATGTTTACAAAACAACAAAATGCTTGCTGGGATTTGTTTAAAATAGTCTGGGGGCAGAGGAGAAGGCAGATAAGCATGTGGGTAGAACAAGATATACATGAGTAATGACAGCCATTTGGGCTGTTGCAATTAATAACTTGTAAGCTACTAAAATTGTATGATCATATTCATGTACACATAAGTATGCTCACATAAAATGTACACAGTGTAACACACATGTGCTAGGCACAAGGGAGCAGGAATCACTCTGAGTTTACTCTGTCTAGTTGAAGTAGTTAAAACAAATTATGATGAAATAACTTAGCAATGATTTATTACCATCTGATACACAAAAGAGAAGAAAGAAGTGTGAAGAGAATCTGGTGGGAAATTGCATAGCTGGGGCTAGACAGATGGCTCAGTGGTTAAGAGAGCTTGCTGCTCCTACAGAGGACCAGAGTTTAGTTCTCGGCATACATGTCAGTCAGTTCATAACCACCTGTAACACCAACTCTCAGGATTCTGCCTCTTCTGGCCTCCTTGGATACCTGCACACCTGTTCAAACACACACACACACACACACACACACACACACACAAACACACACACACACACACACACGCACACTCTCATAATAAATATAAAAAATAAATCTTTTTAAAAAAGAAAATTGCAAAGCATAACTCACAGGGGGGAGGTGGAAAGGTAGGAGGAGATGGTAGCAGTAGCGTTAGGGTTGCAGATGCAGCAAATAAAAGCATAGCAGTCCTAAGACTGTATGTGTGACTCAGTGATAGAGGGTTTGCAACACCCTGCTTCAATCTTGTACACCAAACTGCAAACAAACAGCAGCATGAAGACAGAAAGAGCTAATGAATGACTGAACAAAAAAGAAAGTGAAAAACAAAACAGCAAACTAATTGAATCTGAATCTCAAAAATAAAGAATATAACTATATCTGGGCAATATTTAGAATATACTTAGACCAAGGTAATCCTTATTTTGTCTGTACTTCAAGTTCACGCACATTATGTATTTCACGGTGTAACTCTAACATGCCCAGGGCAGTGCTTATGAGCATGGCCTCAGCATCAGAGCTGTAGGTACCATGCTTGGGCCTTTCATTTGTAGATCCATGAATTTGCTTGTGAGTCTGCTCTCACTGACAGCAATGAACAAGGAAGGGGATGGACTGGTATCTACAGCATGCATGGTCCAAATCACTGATATTATTAAGTCATTATCAAATCCTTTCTATAATTGTTGATTTTTCCTTTGATGACCATTCACATAGGATAAAAATACCTTGTGGTGTTTTGGTCATTCAGGGAGATCTATCTACATCTTCCTCAATTTTGTTTTAATTACTGTTTTGCCATATTCTGACCATGACAATGTATAATTTCATATCTTATTATTTTACTGTCAGGTGATCATAGTGAATATCCCCAAGAGAGTCTAGTCACAGCCCTAGAGACGGGAAATATGAGCAGGCACACATTTTTATATGACTTACTTAGAGACAAAGTCTTGCATATATCATGTGCTGACTTCGAAGTTGCTAAGTGTCTCAGGCTGGCCTTGACCCCACTCTTCCCCTGATTTACCCTTCCCAGTGCTAAGAGTTTGGCCTGCAACACTGGTCATGACCCAAGCTCACTGTTGTTAATGCCTTTTCTGTTTGATGGCGAGATGCTGTTATGTGTGTCTACCTTCATGGTTCAATGGGTCACATGACATTCAATTTATGATGGAGTCATTTTCTCTGTATAGAATATAAAGTGTAGGTGTATACAAATTATACTTCTCCTTAATATTGAGAATTAAAAGACTATGCAACATTTTCATGGCTGAGAAGTGCTTCCAGGTTGATACAACATTCGTAAGAATGTTTTCTTTTTGTTGTTTATTTGGTGTTGCTTAAAGGCATTGCTTACAGGGCAGAAGGAGCCATGATGAAAAATACACAAAAGTAGATACTTCTGGAGCTTCAGCAATGTTTTATTTCTGGATACAAGTAGTGTATCACGGGTGTGCACGTGTGTGTGTGTGTGTTTATCATAGAAAATTGTTAAGACAATTATTGAGTTTCAACTATGTGGAAGACATCATTCTTGGCTGTGGATTAATAAAGCTATAAATAATATGTACCTTAGAGATATACAGATAGTAAGAAGTAATTACAGCCATATAAATTCTTTCCAAATATATTTGTAATTACTTGTGTATATATGCGCATGAGTTCAGGTGCTCACAGAGGCCGGGAGAACAAGTCACATCACATGAAGTTAGTTGAATATATTTGTGCTATGTCCCTTTATGCAACATCTACAGTTTCTATGAAGATTTATTTTAATTATGAGTTCATAGTCTGATGTGTGTGAGGGTGTGTGCATGTGAATGCCAGTGACTGTAGAGGCTAGATGACGACATCAGGTCCCCTTCAGCTGCAGTTGGTTGTGACAGATGGTTGTGAACAGCCTGGTGTGAGTGCTTGGAATTGAACTCTGGTCCTTCGCAAGAGTAGTACACACTTTTAACCGCCAAGCCAACTCTATAGCCTCTCATCTCCATCTTAACGTCTACAGCTGCATACATCACACAAGGGTGAGACTCGGAATGACACTTGGTTGAAGTCAGATTGACCCCTGATTTGACATTTGAATCTGGACCTGATATAAAAGATAGCTTAAATGTTCATCCATACCTGATGACTATTTTTGATTTGACACATCAGTGTTTCTCTTCATTAACAAAAGAAACCAATGAGCCACTTATAGATTCAGAAATAAATCACATTGGGCACATAGATGGTCAAAGCTTTCCTTGGGAACAAATAGGAAAAACTGTTCAATACTCTTTCATTGTGGGAACACACATATAGTGTTTGTTTTAGGGGTGAATGGTAAACATTAGAGATTTCAGAGAGGACAAAAAGTAGAATTAGCCACAAAAGGTCAGTTTTCCTGCTTTGGAAAGTGTTGAGGTCTCCAGAGCCTCTGTGGCCTCCTCTTTTTTGACTTCCTGAGCCGATCAGAGCTGCGACTGTGTTGGACAGAGGTCAGCATTTCTAAGGGAGTAGCAGGAGGAAGCAGATGTGGGCTTCTTCTAGAAACACAGACTGTTTTTTTTGGTTTTTTTTTTTTTTTTTTTTTTTTACCATGTCTACAGTCTGTCTGGTAATGACTTGTCCAATTGATTCCTTTCCAATTTTGATTCTGAATTCTTTCATCTAAAAGTTTAATTTTTTTAAAGACTCTGAACTCTGATTAGTCAAATGAATTTAAGTGGCTTCAACAGCCACAAGCTCATTATATGCTGTACCAAATGCATTAATAAATTAACCTGAACTCATCTTGCTTCTGTATAGTGGATTTTTTTTTTTTTTTTTTTTTTTGCTAGAGGTCCTGTAATTGGAATACCAGCACCAATTGCTTGTTATTTAATCCGGTGATTTATACAGATTTCTTTTAATACATAAAAAGAAACCAATTAGCATTAGTCTGGAGATTTATTTCTTGGCTCATATTTGGACTCAAATAATTAAACACAGATACCTGAAATAGTTGGTAATGAGATAAAACTAGATGGAAATATAAGCTACTAATTGACTTACTGCGTTAGGAAACAAACTGTTCAATCGATGTATCCTTAGGGATTTAGATTCAGTCTGTGGGAAAAAAAAGAAAAAAGGTAAAAGTTTTCTCATTGTACATAAATTTTCAGAAGAGTTTTGAGCTCAAAATATCCGAACTTGTACAGTAGACCTCTGTAAGGATGGTTTGTGCTGGAAGCCTGGGCTAGTACAATGCAGAGAAAATCTGTCCAGCCATGTGATTTCTGTCACAAAGCTCATGTTCTGCAAAGAAGACCAGGTTCCCACATTTGTCTTCTGGTCAGCTCTTTGCATTGTTGATTGATCCCCTATAATGCCACTGTCAGGGTTTTATCAATAGTCAGATTAGATCCCATGACTGGCATTTTGCCTTTTAAAAGCCATTCTCTTTGCTGGTACAGACCATTGCAGTCCTGAAGCCAGCTGGGAGTGACTGCTAGCTTTTCAATTATCATTTATGAATTCATCAGAATGAAACATTGACTACTAATTAAAGGCAGAAAATTACTCCTGGAATAAATTGATAAAGGTCAGTTTCCTTGCTAAAAGTTTCTCCGTGTGTCTGGTGCTATCAACATTATAAGTAAGGAAGCAAATCTACCTGCTTGTCAGAGCAGGTGAAGGGAACTAATTCTTAGGGGTTCTTGCTTTTGTATTGCATTTCAATTAAACTTTTCTATTGTGTTTTCCGTGCTCAGTGTTTTTTTCTTCTGAGATGAGAAAAAAATGCTCTGTATTAAAAGCAATCACAATGGAGGTTTTTATTCTCAAGGAAAGCTATTTGTTTATTTATTGGTAAAAGAGAATTACAATGCTAAAAAGAATTATACTTAAAAATTCTAATCTATTTTTTTTTTTACCAAAAGAGTATGCCTTCCACAAGTAATAGGCAGTTCTGAGGAAAGCATCCATCTGTTTGGATGAGGAAACTCAAAGCAAATCAAAATACTGTAATAAAAGAAATAATCAAAGAAGCAGCTTCGTCTGTGACTTAGGCACAGAGATGGGTATTTAAAAATTTAACAACTCTTTTATCTCTACCTGTTCATGACTCATAATCAGGGAATTTCAATGAAGTGAAACAAGCTGCTACTGGCTTTGAAGGAAAGGTGGCCAGGGTGCAGGGTTTTGAATAACTTCCCTTTGCTCCACAGAAGGTCTGTCCTTGGTGTTTCTGAGTTGTTTCAGCCTACAAAGGTGCTCACCATGTCAAATGATGAGATAGGTGCTGATTTATATTATGTATATTATTGATCAGGGTTTGACATCTACCAACCAACCTTGGAAAAACATATCGGAGATCATTTCCAGGATCTTACTGTTTGGTAAACTGAAAAAGTTTGTTTAAAAAATAATATCTTTCTAATTTAAACATGGAGAGAAGTTCTTAAGGAAATAGCAAAGTTAATCCTTCATCTCTAACCATCATAATTAAAAAGACCATGAGCCTGGCCATTTGTGCAGATGATCAGGTCATCACAAATCGGGGAAAGGTATTGTTAGCATCTGGATGGAGATGTGTAGGGTGGCCACCAATCACCAGACAGTATGCAAGATAGCCCTCACCAACAAAGTGTAACTTGCTAGCAAATATTAAAACACAGGTGTTGAGAAGAGCTCATCTAGAAAAACATGATTAGATGGTGTTCAAAGGTGATTATGACTCCACACCTAAATTTCTCGCTGGAGAAAACAAATGAAAATGAAAATGAGTTTCGTTTTCCTCCTGTAGAACAGCAACATTCAAAGGAAGTGATGGCCCACTGCTGGCAAGACTATAGGAAGTGCGAGCATCAATTGGCAGGGGTTATCTGTCTGTATTTGTTTTAAAAACATTGCCTTCATAAGACAGGGACCTCATTCGAAAACATTGGTAAGCATAGATTTTTGTCATGTTTGAAAAAATAGCTGGAAAAGTCCTGAATTTCAATAAGTTAAGGGATCATTTGTGGGGTACCTATAATATAGATTATATAGCTATTAAACTAATTAATTTTATGGTTTTATTTTTTATCAATGACCTATTAAATGAGTTTGATATACATCTAATGGCATGAGAGCTAGCCATGCTTTTTTTAATTAGGTGAAAAGTAAGTTTCATAGTTGTAGCCATATTTGTGGGCTCATTTTGTTTTTTAAAAAAAAAAAGTATTCTAGAAAACACCTATGATGTACCTGTACACGGTGTTATCTTTTTAATTATGATGGTTAGAGATGAAGGATTAACTTTGCTATTTCCTTAACTGCTTACAGAGGTACTCTTTGTATTGAGACTATATTACATTTGTAATTTACAGTGAAAACCAAAAGCCTTAGGAAGTCACTGGTGGTGGCTTAGTGATGGTTTTATGGTTACAAGTATTGTTTCGTCGACACCATGGAAATGTGTACCCTTGTTGTGTAGTTATATGAACCATGGTTAGTTAGGATTTGCACTTTTTTTGGAATTATACTTGAGTTTGCAGTATAATAAAAAGAGCATCAGCATCTTTTTGTGTATGTGTGTGGCATGTGTCTTGTGGTTGTTTGGAGTGTGGAAAAGCTGAACTTCACCGAGTGTATCTTCATGCAGCAAATAATGATGGCACATGTGAACAGGGATGGGTAGCCTACAAAACCAAGGCCTTCTGTGGACTTGTTGCTATTCACTGAGTGCTGCTCAGGGACCTATTGCTGAAGGGGCGTTGATATTTCTCATGATATCAACCTAAGAACCTGTCCTGAATCTCCTTTTCTTTTGTTGCTTTGACAATAATGATGGATTGTATCCTTTTCCTAAAAATTGCACAGTAATACTTTGAAGCATGCATTATAGATAATATACAAGACTGACTATGATTGGCAAAAAGAACGAACAGGAGGAATCAGACTTGATGGTGAGTGGGTACACAGTGAGGCAGTGTTAAGGGATCCTGTAACCCTGACCGCAAACTCTCTCAGTGCATCAACCAGCATTACTGAATAAATATATGTTTCTCTTCTAATTCTACTTAGTTCATGTATATCAAGTACTGTAACTTTCATGGCAATCTAATGATATGCCATTTTATTTCTTGCATTGAAGATGAGAAAGTAGAAATAAATTTAAAAGATTGGCCAAAATCATAGATATCATGTGGCAGAATTCTGGTGAAGAGTGAAACTGGAGACTATAAAATATGTGGAAATTTTATACTTTAGAAATAGGAACATCGTACTATTTTCTTCCAACTATGATTAAACAAAACTGAACACATTCTAACAAAAAAAAATCTTAATTGTAATAGAAGTGAATTTGTCTAGGAAGACTCTGTGTATTGAAAGTCACCTCTGCCTGCTGTGATATTAACAGTTGCAGTTTAATTAGGAACCACTTATAACTTTAAATAATAGTGTTTGTTTGTGTCTGGTGACCAAATAATGAATACAATTTCCTCAGTGTCTCTTTTCCCGAAGAAGAGAAGTGTGTTCACACATGCTCACACATGCGCGTGGAGATCAACTTACTGCCTTAAAATTTCCTGGAAATAAAAGTACTGTGAATTTCAACTTTTACACCACAGTCTAGCTCTACTAGCCTGGTGATCTTGCACCCATGGCTATAATGAATGCAGTTCTACTTAATTCCTCTTAGCTAAACAGCAGCAGCAATACACCCTACAGTGCAGGTTATTGGACGGATACAACGAGGTCTTTAGCTTGTGCTTTCACACACCTGAGGCTTAGATTGTTCTCTGTTGGGAGTGTTAAGACCAAAAAGGACATTGTGGCTTCAGCCTTCCCCAATTTTAATGTTTCCATTTCCTTATCCCACCCATTATGATGTCTACAGTCCTGAACAATTGCACAGTGATACACTGTGCCACAAGATGACCGACTTCGGGGACACGTTTGTGTCTATATTTTCCTATTACTGGTGAGCTGTCTACTTCTCCTTTTATTGAATAGATTTTTCACATACCACATAAAACACGCATCCTAAAGTGAAAGCATTAGTTTTAGCCCATTTTTTTTTAAGAGTTTGGCTGTTCCTTCTCTTTTGCCCCAAGGAAGAGAAACACCAATACATGAAGTATTGGTAGCACCCTCTCTACTGCTTTTGATGAACAAACATTTGTACTGACAAGGTGGTGAAGCATCGGTGTGTGAAGATGTTTGAGCAAGAGGATTTCTGACAGCCAGTTATCTGAGCTGAAGATGAACCAGGGATGGGGAGAGGATAGGAGGTGGGGGGGGTGTTTATCATTCCTGGAAGAGACTGTGCAAGGTTGGGCTGGCCCCTAAGGGGTGATTCTTAATCATGGGACCAAGCTTGGTGGAAAATGGATGGGGTCATATGACCAGTCCTTCTGAGACATAAACCCTGAGAGCCAGAGGAAAGATGGACACAGTAGTGTGAATTAATATGGCATGGGGTTTTCTTAAGAGCATGGTGAGACTTTGGGGAAGCAGTATTTCTGTTTAGTGTACATCTTTGATTCTTTGTAATAATGTCTCACCTCTCAGGCATCAGACATTTCATAGAGGACAAATGAAGTGGGATAAGATAGTCCCTACCTCCTAAGGACATACGGGGAGAGAAACATCCCCAGACCTTATCCAGAGTGAACCTCACCGAAGGGAGGACTATTATGAAGGACATGGACTATGAGATGAAAAGATAGGACAAGAGATCTTGGTCCTGATGAGAGGTGGGAAACCTAGGAAGGCTTCACAGAGGACGCAGTCTATGAGCAGGGCCTCGAAGAAAGGTTAGAACTTTGACAGGGACAAGAGCAGAGATCAAGAACAGGGTAAAACAAAGGCAAGAGAATTCCAGTCAAGCCAAGTGAGTATTTCAAGAGGGTTGCCATAGAGGATACCGGAAGGCTGGGGAGACTAGATTGGGATGCCATCAGGGTACTCTCCATGCCACCTAGTAGATGGCAAAGAGCTGCTGAAGATTTTTCAGTAGGTGACATCATTGTTTTATGCTCAAATTGAATTCCGTTGGATCCCTGACTAAGTAGCAGATACAGTCTGGCCCATTTAGAACGCAGCAGCCATCACTTCCTAACTAGCCACGTGGGCTTTTCATCTCACCTTCCACCAGGAACTCCCGTATCTATGCTGATGTCGATGTCGTCATGTCTATTTCTCATGTCCTCTTGATTTCTCGTGCTTCCCATTCTCTCTGGGCGAATGAACATACCCCTGTGTTTCAGCCACCACAGTGTGATATTGAGTCCCAGGAAAGGAAAACCAAAGCCCTCCTTTGCTGTCTTGCTTTTCAAAAGCTTCAGCTCTACATTCACAATTCTGTGTAGACAACCTTTGAGCATCTTGAGCTGACCATGCATCCCAAAGCAAACACCTTACCTTTGTGTTGGTACTTGTGTATCTTCTGTTTCCCTGTCTTAATGGAACCACTGTCATCCATCCAGGCATCCAAGATTCAAACTGTGAGAAATATCTTCCGTTTTGGTGCCACCCAACTAATCACCAGTCCTCAAATGTACCTCTTTGATGGCTCTGCTATTTCCCCCTCTTCATCAAAATTGTTTGTCGTGTAGATGAGGGCTTCTCAGCCTTAAATGTGTGAGGAGTCACCCAGGAGCTTTGTTAAAATACACATCGTGGTTGTTATATGAATCCAACATTCCCTCTTTCTCTCTCACCCTTCCCCATTCCTTTCTTTCTCGGTTGAGAGCCCAGACCCTCATTCATACTAAGAACATGCTTTCCCACTAATCCCCCCCCACTTGCCTGGGTCAAGTGTGCATTTCTACAAGATACCAGGTAGGGCTGGAGTTATTGGTCAAAAGACTAGCCTTTGAATTGTGTCTGTCTGGGCCATTGAAAATTGAGTCTGGTTTTGTTATCTCTAAGACCTCACCCCTCTCTATCACCAACAGTGTCTCCCACATTGAAATCTAATCGTTTCCCATTGAAATCCTAGGGTAGATGAACATGGTAGACTTACTAAACTTCATGGCATATGCCACAAGTGTTTGGCTCTGCTGTCCAGGGGACAAATCCAACTCTACTTGTGTGTCATAGGTCCCCCACCTGATAAAGCTTATGCTGAGTGGGATAAGTCACATGACGTTGCCATTGGTCTCAAACCTAGCATTAAGCTTTATTGATATTCCCCCCCTTTGCTTTTCCCCCAAAGAACTTCCCAAGCTTGGCCACAACTCGTGGTCTTCACAGATGTTGTCGTAACTTCCTGAAAGAAAACCTTAGAGTGTAAGTGCCAACTTGGCCATCATCTTCTAACATCAGCTCCTTTTGCTGATGGTGCCTGTCTGTCCTCTGAGAGCTTGGTGATACACTCCCTGGTAAGCCCCTTACATTTCCATTCTTACTCCCTTGAGTCTGAGAACCAGTCCAGGAGAGAGAACCTCCCTACAATGTATCCATCTGGGATGGTTTCCACCTGCTTCTGGATAAGCAACCACCTCTCCATCGCCCAGAGAGGTCCTTTAAATCTGTTTCCATTTGTTTTGGCAGCACAACCTTCCCCCGATTTTCCCCATAGATTTCCATCAGCTGTCCAGTTTCAGGCAGCGCACATTCTGATTTTCAAACTTTATGCAAAAGCAGGCATTACTCTGTGACCCACACACTTGTAAATATGGAATGAGTGGCACTTGATTGAAATGGTACTCGCACAGCCCCCCATTTGTTTGTCCAATTTGAAGGAAACACAGCACTTTCGCATCCATCAGCAATATCCTCCAAACACTATAATTCTTGGCATTAAAAGGGGGAGGATTGAAGAAGCTTGGGCAGCTCGGTCTTTTTCATCCTTCCCAACTTGAACGTTGGATGGAAGGGAAGGCAGCGTCTGAATAAGGGGAAACAAATCATGTCAGTGTGATTGATCGAGGTTGTGCTTGGCACACCCCAGGTGACTGTGTTGGATGCAGGACTCATCAATTTGCTCCCCCAAAAGGATGCACACTACAGTCATAAATATTTCACCAAATGAGGGGTGGCATTTGCTTTCCCTCTTATTTACTGAGAACAATGCCTGCTAGAATGTTCGTCCTCTGGACAGCTCTTCCCAGCGCTGATCCTTCAAAGACTTATTTACTTGCTGATAGCGGTGTTGCTTTTGCTTTCATTTTCCTTTGAGTTTTCATTTTGATTTTTTGTTAACTGCATAGTCTCCAGAGGTTGAACTATTCTTTTTTCTTACGCGTCACATGGGAAGCAAAGGAAAACATACTCGGTGGGTTTGAAGTAGGAGCCGTGTCTAAAGCCTTAAAGCCTTTCCCACGTGTTGATCACTTGTGATTCGGGAAGGAGATGTTCACTTCTTTATGGCCTCACAATCAAGGGAGACGGCAAGGTGGACTCAAGAACCCTGGCTGGGTGCTTTTCACTACTCATGAAGTTTAGTTTTCATCATAACTCACATTTTGGCAAAGGACTTTCAGATATCTAACTTCCTGGGAGGATCAAAAAGCCACAGAGAAATGGCAGGCATTTTTAAAAGAAACTCGAGAGGAGCTCAGCCAGTGTCAGGGAGTTAAAGCACTGCCTTTGCTTAGTGCCAGTTGGTGCCAGACCTGGAGCTAGACCAGTGACCGTGTTGCTATACATTTCTTAAATATGCATGCAAAGGATTCATTAAATGGTGCATCTTTTATTATTTTACTTGTCAATACTGATATGGACCTTTATCCAAACAAGAGAAGATTTAGCATTCGAGCTGGCTATAGGTGTTATATATATTGGATTTCCCTCTTTGCTGTAAGAATAAATGGAGCAGGAGCAGTTAGAAGTGAATCACTTGTTTGTGGTTGTGAAACAAGTCACCCTTAAAAAGCGACAGTACTCTGTGACTTTCTAGGCTCTGCTCAGTTGGGTCACGCTGCTCTGAAAGTCTCCTTTCTTCAGTCCGAATAATGAGACTGCAGAGGTGACAGCACACTTGTAATCATGAGGTGGGTGTATCTGTGCCCCATGCTGTTCTTTTCCTGCCATGGCTGTTATGTCCCAGAAATGCAGTCACCCTGCTTAGCAAAGGATTATAGCCTTTGTTTAAAGCATTCTAATGCTCACTTATTGGGAGGCCAGGCAGTATTCATGCTGTTTCCAGTGGAGGTGAGCCCTTATTGGGTTGCCAACTGTAAGCCTTAGTAATGCTGAAAAAAACTAAAAGGTTGCAAATATAGCTAAAAACTGTCTCACATTATGCTTGAGACATCAGTGATACAGCCAGACAGCAAATGAGACACAGGGCTGAGGCTGTTTTGATTTTCCTGTTGCCCCCAGTCCTGGTGATTTAAAACGCACATGTCTATGGTTTGTTTCTCTTCTAGAAAAAGAAATCGAGATCCTGTGTAATGTGGAGGAAGAGCATGTGAAATGTTATTTGTAAAGCACACGTTTTGATTTTTCTACATTTGTGGGTATAGACATGTATCAGTTACCACTTTAACTTTGAAGGTGTTAAATCACGTTGATGTTGATTCACGGATCTTTTAGATCTTGAAAAATCCCTCCAAAGGGTGTGTTGAAGGCTTGGTCCTTGGTGTAGCCATGTTCAGAGGTGAGACCTTTGGATAGCAATTCAGTAATGACTACCCTGACCTCATCAGTCCATCCTTCACTTATTGATGCGTACATAGCTCGGCGGTTAATGGGAATCACTAGAAACTTGGAGAGTTGAAACAGACCTTATGGGAGAAGGTTGCCAGGATTGTGCCTTTGAAGGGTATAGTTTGCACCCAGGCATTCTCCAAATCCGTGTGTGTGTGTGTGTGTGTGTGCGTGCGCGGATGTATGTGTATGTGTGTGCATATGTGTGTATTGTGTGCATGTTTGTGTGTGCATGTGTATGCATATGTGTGTGCATCTGTGTGTGTGTCCATGTGCATCTCCGTGTGCGTGTGTGTGTGTTTCCTCCTCTTTCTCTCTACTAGTTTTTGAACCTAGAATCTCGCTCTGAAGCCCAGTCCCTTAAACATCCCACCTTCCTGCTGATGAGAGTATGAGACAAAAGATGAAAAGATGGCAGGCCACTTTCTATTTGGTGGCCCAGAGAATAAGATTACACAGCTGCATTTAATTTCGAGAGGATTGCTTGCTAGGAGACTGGGACAACTTGAGCTGGTGTTTATGACAAAGACCTTTTAAGGAAATGACATGCGAGCCGAGAATGTGTTGACAAGATGCCAGCTCTACAAAGCCTGGTGGAAGAGGATACCAGGCGAGAGAACACCGATAGCTAGGGCAATATCCTCGAGGTCTGTTCAGACTTGATCTGTTCAGAAAACAGAAGCAAGACCACGGTTACCGGAGCATGAGTGTGGCAAGGATGAGGCTGTACCAGATGAGCGAGGACAGATGAGCAGAGTCGACATCACACAAGCCAAATGACAGGTTCTGATTTCTTCTCAGTGCAGTCAAGAGTTACAAGCAGGGGTGTGGAAACACCTGATTTCTGGTTAGAAAGAGACTCTGATTATTTTATGTGGAAATTACTACAGACCACCCTGGGGGAGAGCTAAGAAGACTAGGAAGAAGGCACATGGGGGAGACTGAAGAAGTAATGGCTTGACCTGGGCTGCTAAATGTAAGGAGAGGGATTAGAAACTGTTTTAACCTACCTTGGGCATGGACTCCTTATCCTTTACCCTAATGCATCAACATTAGTACTGCCTCCCATTTCTTTCCCATGTGCTTATTTTAATCAATATTTAAAATCTCAGCCAAGTAGCTTTTCCGCATGTCT
Organism: Cricetiscus sungorus; assembly: GCA_030556225.1. Classification (NCBI taxonomy): domain Eukaryota; kingdom Metazoa; phylum Chordata; class Mammalia; order Rodentia; family Cricetidae; genus Cricetiscus; species Cricetiscus sungorus. The sequence continues at coordinate 8,483,609 of JANBXA010000395.1, read as the reverse complement.
TCCAAGGCTCTGGTACAAATCTCCTCATTCCTATTGCTATTTAGAACCAAAGTAAAATCTTACTGAATATGGTATGTAAAATATAATAGGACACACATAAATGAAACATATACCCTGTCTTCTAATAACAGACAGTATAATTGGGAAAATACAAACAAGTTATAGAATAAAATTCTTGGAGGGTCAGAAGGAGACAGTTGGTTTAGGGAAAACATATAATAATAAAGGAATTTAGAGAGGGAGATAATAATTCAGAAAGAACGGAGCAAAAGAGAGAAAGTGACATGCAAGAGGGGTTTAAAAAATCTGGATATAAAGGATGCAATGAGAAGTTACTGATACATAAAATCCCACTCCAAGTTCCAGTGGTTTCTGTGTGTTGTTTGGAGAGTAGCCCATCTAGCTTTGTGTGCTTAGCAAGGCTATCAGTTGTCCAGTCAGTTTCTACGTTACTACAGACATCTTTGATCTGCCTTAGATAAGTGAGCAACCCAGGGACACACGTGTTTTACAGTGATGATATGAAGTCATAAGGGCAGGGAGGAGGACGTCCCATTATGCAAGCACACTCAAGCCTTCTTTCACATTATTCTCACTGCTGCCCCATTAGCTAAAAGAAGTCATATATCCAGACCCAAGAGGAAGAGGGAACACATGCTGACCAGTATTTGTTATTATGATAAAGGGCATAGCATCCCAGGCTGGATGTACTGGCTTAAGTATAGAGGTGGGAAGATAGGTCAAGGGCCCTGAGAGTTATGGAGAGTTTGATGTCACTGAACACTGTGTATATTCACATACACACAGAGCAGAAGGAGACTGCAAAGGCAAGACAGCCCAATTGCCAAGGACCCTGAATGTGGAATTTGGGAGACTGTTCTATACAATATATAGCCAAGGAAAGAACATAGCTAAGGCTTGAATATAAGCCATCTTGAACATGGCTGTCACTTTTTTTTTTTTACATGTTGGGTCTAAGCGTTCAATACCCGGTCTTCAGGCTATTGGTTAAAAACAAATGCTTATAAGTTTAGTTTTATCATGAGGATATGAATTGGATTGGGGAGATCTGCACAAATGTGAAGACCCAGGTTGTAATGTCTAGCATGGCCCTAAACGCTGAGTACCATGGGTGTTTGGGATCCCAGTGCTGTGAGCACGGAGACAGGCGGGGTCCTGGAGCTTATGGTCAAATCTAGACCAATCAGTGGGCTCAGCTTCAGTGAGAGACTCTGTTTCAAAAACCAAGGCAGAGGATGCCTGAGGAGGGCAGTTGATGTCTGCCTCTAGCATTCATGTGTACTTGTACACGCATGCACACTTACATTCATGTGTACTTGTACACGCATGCACACTTACATTCATGTGTACTTGTACACGCATGCACACTTACATTCATGTGTACTTGTACACGCATGCACAATTACATTCATGTGTACTTGTACACGCATGCACACTTACTTACACTTAGCTACTTACATGTTCACACCCTCCTTACACGTACAAAGATGAATTGAAGTCCTAACCCCATTCCTGTGACCGTGACTCTGTTTGGGGACAGGGTGTGGAGTGAGAAGAGGCAAGGAGACTTTGGAGAAGAAGTTTGTCCTGTGAGGACTCAGGCATCAAGGGAGGACAGTGCGGGATACGCAGCGGGCAGAGATAGTTTGGTCCAAGAGCACCAAAGGGTGTAACCCGTGCAGCAGCCATGAGAGAGGTGAGGCAAACTCTCGTCTGGAGTCCTGCGGTAGATTTGGTCCCACCGACACCTTGCTCTTGGGTTTACTGCCTCCAAAATTATGTAGGCTACCATTCCGTTGTCTCAAACAAGCCAAGATTGTTAGGTTTGGAGGCAGAAGCCCTGGGAAAGTAATGAAACTTAATCTAATTCCTACTGAGTGCTTTTGCTATTTCACCCAAGGGTCGTTTCATTCTTTGCTCTTCTCCATCAGGAAAAGAATTTGAATTTCATTAAGTCTGTGACTTTTAATGAGATCACCAAATCTGTCAAAAACAATTGTAATTCATTGCCATGACCAATCAACCCCATGCTAGTTTAAGAGTAAACAGTAAAACCCCTGATGTTTATCCTTTCTCATTAAAAGGTGTTATGATCAGTTCAGAACTTCAAAACTTGGTGGGTTCTACCAGGAGGAAGTGACATGGGATGGCTAATAATAAATGTGTGTGTGTACATATACATTTTGGTTGATCCTGTCTGTGTCACTGTCAGTTTCCCTTGCCTATTACAGATTCTAAAAAGGTGCCACAGTTTGGTCCATGGCTACAGCAAAGAATAAATTCAACTGTCACCCAGAGCCCCAACACCCCAACCTTTCCTAGCCCAGACTCCTTCTCATCTCCTGCATTTGCTGAAAGGAAAAGTGGCAATAGGAAGAGGAAGAAGAATTTCTAGACTTTAGTGAGGACTTTTTTTTTTTTTTTTAGAAAAGCTTATATCAAAGATAAAATTATTTGAAAAGCAAAAACTTAACAGGAACTCCAAGATAGGAAGGGAATGAAAGCTGAACAAGTTTCTCAGACTGCTAGACCTTCTACAGTGGGATGATGGCTTTCTAACTTCTAGATAGGGACAGCAACTCCACAGAGAGTTAGACCCGGGAAGAACAGAAGAGCTATGCTAAGCAACTGCACCCAAATGGCGCTTACACTGGCCATCTTTGAGCATCATCTGGAGCTATATTGAAGCTTTGCATGGAGGATCTCTTTGTCTTCACTATAGTCTCAAAGGCAGATGCCCAGAAGGAGAGCTTGGATAATTTTCTCAGGGCCACAGGCGTAGGATCTGTTTAAAGCCTCTTTAAAATGGATAGACTAAAATGTTCAAATTTAGAGCTAGATACAGAAAATGAACTAGCTAACAGGATCATTAGCACAGGTGTGTGTGTGTGTGTGTGTGTGTGTGTGTGTGTGTGTGTGTGTGTGTGTGTGTGTAGGGAGATCAGAGGACAACCTTGGGTGACGTTCCACCTTGTTTTTGAGACAAGGTCTCTCGTCGACCTGGAGCTCACCACTTAGGCAGGACTGGCTGATACATCAGTCTCCGCCTCTCACGAAGCAGGGCTGGAAGCGACAGCCACACCTGGTTTTAAGTGTGACCTGCTGATCCTCATCCTCTTGCTTGTTAGCAAGTACTTTTGTGACCCAACCATCTGCCCAGCTGAACTCAATTTATAACAGCAATTAAGCCAAAAGTTGGGAGGGGAAAACAGAATCAGAATGTTACTTTCATAAAGTGTATCAAGGAAAGAATTTCTTATCCTTCAATGTGCATACAACTGTTTAGGAATCTTCTTAATAAATTCATATTCTGGGGCTGCTGAGACGTCTCAGTGGGCAAAGACAATTGCTATACAAGCCTTGTGACCTGAGTTCAATCCAATGGAACCTACATAAAGTACATGGAGAGAGCTGACTCTGCAAAGTTGTCCCCTGACCTTCCCACAGGCACGTGGCACATGTACCCACACTTATACCCGTCATGTGCAGTACTCACACGGATCTTCTTTAAATTAAATTTTAATTTAAAGAGTAGTGCAGACTGATTGCTTCAGCATTGGATAGGACAAAGACTTAACATTTCTAACAAGTTCCCAGGTGTTGCTGGTGATGTATTTTGCCTGCAGAACTTCTTGTTTGTCTCAACAAATGTGTAAAATCAGAATAGGAAGTAGTGTTATAACTAGCTTTTGAAGAGGAAGAAACTAGGAATGCTGCATGTGCTGGACCAACCTTGTCTTGGCTACCCAAGCTATCATGTGATATTTTTTTCCCTAGTTGACATTTTTGTTCAAATGCTTTTGTGGTGCAGTTGGATATGTTTTCTATTCTCTCAAAATGCAAACTGATTGAGACTCTATCTGATTAGGGCTCATCAAAGGGAGAGCTCATGAATTAAGAAACTTCTATGATGCAGACGCTGTGTAGAAGCACATGTTTCTTAATGCCCACAGTTGTCATGCAAAGACGGATAGCATTTTCTCCATCTCAACAAAAGGCAAAAAACAAAAGGGTGGCAGATGTAAAATGATCTGTCCAAGGGCTGTGGGTAATGCTGGTATTTGAACTCAGCATTTTGTAACTCCCTGAACAACCCATTTTTGCCTTAAAAATTCTGTTTCCAAACTTTGGAATGGCCTCTGTAGGCTCACATGCTTCAATACTTCATCGCATGTGGGTAGAATTGGTAGAATATTTTTGGAAGGACTAGGAAGTGTGGCCTTGTTGAAGGAGCTGTGCCATTAGGGACAGGTTTTGAGGTTCCAAAAATGCATCACAGTGAGCCCTTTCGCCTTGTGATTGTATCTCAAGATGTGAGCCCTCAGCTCCAATGCCAGGCCTGCCTGCTGTCACGCTCCCTGCCATGGCCATGGCATTCAGAGGGTCTGACCCTCTGAAACTAGGACCCCCAATTATATGCTTATTATATGTTTTCTTTTGTAAGTTACTTTGGTCATAATGTCTTATCACCACAACAGAACAGTAACTAAGACACTGTCCTTGTAAGAAAAATCATTCACTATTTGTAGGCTTCTCATCATCTTCAGAATACTGAAAGAGCAAATGCAGAAAGTGAGGGCAATTGAAAAAAACATGATTCGGTTCCACACAAGCAAAGTACCACTGTGTCCCTCCATTGTAATCTCAATGCGGCCTGACAAACATAGACTGTAGCCCCTCCTCAATCACATAAGAAAGGGGAAAAGGAGGAGGAATTTAAATTATGGTATTACTTTACAATATACATAGCCAGTGAATTTCTTTTAAGTAGAAGGATTAGTTTAGCTTCTCATACGGAGAAGTTAAAGGGGCCATTTCTCTCAACACTTGTGAATGTTCAACAGCCAGTAGGTAAATGACAGGAACAAAATGTGACATCAGCCCTAGACTTTATTTTGTTCTTTATCGTCTTCTTCTCCCTCCCCTGTTATTCAAAACAGGGTTTCCCAGTGTAGCTTTGGAGCCTATCCTGGAACTCGCTCTATAGATCAGGCTGGCCTGAACACACAGAGATCTGCCTGCTTCTGCCTCTTGAGTTCTGGAATGAAAGGTGTGTACCACTACCACCCAGCTAGAACTTCTGAAGTAAGAACAAGTTACTTACTTATAAAGTTCTGGAGGAAGCATGTGGCAGTTGTTTGGATGATTTGTTGGAACCAATACTTCTTTGTTCTCTCCCTCACCACGGTTTCAAGTGGAGTCTGTGTTGGTTGGGCTACTCAATTTTAGCCTGGTAGCTCTTGTTCCTACATCTGAAATTATAGGTAATTACCCTTACAAAGGGTTTTGGAGAGGATTCATTAAAAAAAAAAAAACGTGCCACTCCAGGAAAGTCACTGTTCAGGTTCATGAAATACCCTGGTGGGTTCAACAAGGACAAGGCCATCATGGCGGTAACAGCATCACCTCCCTTTCCAGGGCAGGGGCTTCTCTTTCCCCTCAATCTTTGGCCAGGAGTTCTCAGAACCAACAGTTTGATTTTGTTAGGAAGAACACTGACCTAGTTTTCAGCCTTCAGAATGAGTTACACTTCTCCCAGACCATGTAGTTAGCTTTCAGTATTTCCATCCAATTCACTCTAGACTAAGGAGGATGAGCGGGGGGTGTGGGGCACAGCCCACACAAAGTGGCATTAAGAATAGTCCCCTCGATGTTCACATAAGCAGGGTTGATGACTCACTCTGTAATTTTCAGATATGATTAGTCAGGGTGACAACTATTTTGTGCGAAGTAGGCTTGCAAAGGAGCACTGGAGTGGACGCCAGGCAGCCCCGGCAATCTTACCCACTGCTAAGCATTTTATAATCTCCCATTCTGAAGTCACCAGCAAGAACTTGGAACAAAAACACCAAAGGCGGCCTGACTTGTTCAGTAATCAGGTGGAAACTTGAAGACACCTGGTCAAAATCCTCCGTGAATACTTTCGTAGGGACAGAACAATGAAGTCGATTCTGTTATTGTGCTGGAGCTGATGGAAAACCTAGAACATTTGCAGCCTCTTTTTGCCCTTGTTCATAACTGACTTCAGGCTCCAGTCACCTCCCTCCCCCATTCCACATTTTCCCCTTGAAAGAGAAAACACATGGATTATTCTGATTGACTCAGAACGTTGGCTGATGGAATATTGTTCTTTGCTTCTATTTCTAGCCCTGCATGCCCCTCACATAGCGGTCACTGAAATCAAGGACCTGGCTGGCAAACGCTGTGAACATGGGCTCCCCTGGTGTAACAGCTTTCATCTTTTCATTGATTTGGGGACACCCCCCCCCCTGTGGCTGGCTAGAGGCTCTCACAGGGGACTGTAAAACCAATCATTAGGTGGGTTTGCACACCTACAAAGTCAGCTTTTTAAGGAATGGTTTCCCCAATTTTACCATTTCTTTTTATTGTATTTAAAATTCCCCTATAAGGAACTACAATTACATTGGTTCCAAATATTATTATCAAGAATTTCTATATGTGGGAGTATTTATACAGCCCAATATCTCCAAGGATATGTGGCGTTTAAACTACAATGGAGGGAAATAAAAAGACATGGTCCGTGTAAGTTGTCATATGGATACAAGCAGAGTTGATACAGAGATGGTAAGGGGTATAAGTGTGTGTGTGTGTGTGTGTGTGTGTGTGTGTGTGTGTGTTCATGTATGCATGTATGATAGAATACGCAGGCAGAAACCTTGAGAAAGACTTCAAAAATTAGTTTGTCTCTTCACTGCATAAATATATGTTTTGAATATTGAAAAATAATAAGGTAGGTTCTTTGTCCTCATTTTACTTTAACCGAGTTAACAGTACTTTGGAAAACACATTTAGAGACTTGCAGTGATCTTGCACTGTTTGATGTGCATTATGGGGTTTCTTTAGGGCTTGGACATCTTGAAGACAGGGGAAGAGAAGTGAAGAAGGGTCCATTACAGTGTGACGCCTGTGTTCTCTGTGACAGATTGGGGTTTCCACACTCATGCAGATCAGGTTGGAATCTGAGGGTTCTAATGAGAAGGCATCCTCAGAGAGGTCATTTAGCCCCTGCACGTGGTGAAGGGGAAGAAGAGGGACTTCCCTAAGCCAAAGCTGTGTAGTAATTAACAAATGCTTCTTGATCGGAGCTGCATGGGAATCACCCAGGGAGTCTTTCAAGCCCTTGATGTCCAAGCTACACCTAGACTAATTCAGACTCTTTAGGGATGGAGGGATGGATCCCCAGAATCAGCATCTTTAAAAGTTCCTCAGATATTTCCAACATGCTGGGAATGATCGTTTTAAACGATGTGTAGGCAATGTTACCATCTGTGTGTATTTAAAGTTAAAAAAAAATCAATAAATCTTAGGTCAAGATGGAACTCTAAAAGCATCCAGACTCACTTCTTTTCACAAAGGGACCGTGGATGAGATGAGGAGAGTGGCTGACAGAACTCAACTTCTTCCATACCTGAAGTGGGCATCGTCTTTTGACTGACATAACTCCCCAAGAAGAACTTGAATGGAAAACGTTCCCGCGGATAGAGCAAATGGCTCCCTTTGGAGAATTGTCATAATTTGTTCTTGAATTTCCATTTGTAGGAGTTATTTCTGAATATGCTGGTATATAACAGTATTTTTGTCTGTTTTGATAGGTTTGTTTTTGTTGTTATAGCCTTTTTTCCATTCCTCAAAGACTGTCCAGGAGGCTAACGTTAGAAAACTAATTTAAATTGTATCCAGTTCTTGCATAACTGGTGTATCTTTGCTGTCTCAGAGAAGGGCTAGGGAATCAGAGGTCAATTCGAAGCACCTCATTTATATGATAATTACCAGTAAGCGGTGGCCACTGATTCATGATACGAATCATTTGTTCCTCTGGGACTTGTATGTTTACTGGGCAGGAAGTGTGTGATTATGTCTTACTAATTAGTTTCTAGGTGACAGAAAGAATGTAGCACAATAGAGACTAAGTTTGGTAATTGTGTGCTGTTTCGTTTATTTACTTGTTATGACAGAGGCAGAATTTTCATTTAGTTTTTAATCCTCAGGAAGTCTCTGGGTGAAGAAACATCTGAACAACTGGATAGGACCCTTCATAGTATCACTTTTATAGTTTCTAATATTCTAATATTATGAAATCCTAGCACTGGTCCTCTAGGCACACAGTCATAAAACTACCGTGCCTGGGAACAAATTGAAGGGAGACATTAGAGCAAGACAGGGTGATCCCGCATGCCATCCTGGTGCAGGGGTCTTGAGACACATCTCCTATAGCTATTAACGAATGTTAAGAAACAGGAATGAAACACCAGAATCAACCACTGAGCTGAATTTTTCTACGTTTCTCCACCACTGAGGAAACAGGCTATGAGTAAAGACAGCAATAAACACTGTTGTTTTAGAGGCAGGGAAATAATATAGATGTTGAGAAGGAGAACAAGTAAAGTTCAGAAAGGTTGCAGTTTCACAGCAGAAATATAATCAAAGCTACAGTGGGCAAATGTTGATGTACAAGAACAAAATAAAAACAATGGATTGCGTTCTGTAGACCAAAGAAAAGAGATCTGAGACAAAGAAAGTAAGAGCGAACTTCTGAGTGAAACTTCATGGAGAATAACAACAGTGCAGAGACAGGGAAGGACAGGAAAAAAGTGAAAAATAACAAGAGAAGACAGTGAGAAAGAATTCTGTCATTAAACCAAGGTAAGGTGTGAAATTAGAATGAGATGAATAGTAAGTTCAGTTTCTAGTGATTTTTTTCCCTTAAGATGTTTCAGTGGTCCAGAAATCATCACTCAAGAAGTTGGTAGAAAGTCATTATTCTCTGAGATGGAATAAGAATAGATTGGAAGTACTCCCACCCACAATCTCACATCCACTACGTTTGTCTTCCAGGCAAATGCTCCTTGAATATGAATGACAACTTCTCTAACAAATGATACTGGGAGTTTTATCACCTGAGATACAGGGGAGATGCTAGAATCATGGAACATTCCTCAGATGTGGGGAATGCAGAAATAATACTCATTGGGATGGCAGATGTTGTCACGCTCATGAAAAGCCTGGGGCAAACTGTAGCTAGGATGAGAACCTGAGGCTGTTTCTACTGGTGAGATAGCCTGTGAGCTGATAGACAAAACGAGTCTAGAGAATGACATCCTGTAAATCCAAAGGGCATCCTGTTTAATTTAATATCTTTTTTTAATTGTCAAGATTCTCTCTAAGAAACATCGATATATGAATTTTCACAATCAAGAAAATAATGTGTGGTAAAATGCATGGTCTTCATTACATTAATATCATTACCCTAAGTCCTCAAGTTGGGCTATCAAAAGAAAGTCAGAAATAATTCATGTGTTAGTTGGGGATCTCGGAGGGAGAGAAATAATAGGTTTTATGTATAGGGAAGCAAGAAGGAGAGAGAAAGTGAATTAAAGAAGTCATTTTATGCATTTATGGGTTGTCAGGAAGACTTATCTCTATGAGGTGGACCAGCAGGCTAGAGACAACTGAAAAGACAATACTGTGACCTTTCTTCTATCCTTTAACTGATTTGGTGAGGCTCATGAACTCATGGCCTGGCCAGCCTACTTTATTCAAAGTCCACCCAATGTAATATAACTATTTCCCAGAACACAACAAAAGCATTCATGATATTTAACCAAATACCTGGTCACTATAGCATGATGGAATTGGAAAAAAAAATAGCATTCAACTTACTTTTTTACTACTTGACTTTCTATAATCCTCCCCTCGTGTGTGTGTGTGTGTGTGTGTGTGTGTGTGTGTGTGTGTGTGTGTGTGTGTGTATTTGTTTTATATCAAATACATGAAGGGTGGGCTGGCTAGAGAACCTAGTACTATAATTTAACTTTGGAATTACCAATGTACTTGAGAGCCAGTGAATGAAAACACAGTAGGACAGAACATTAGACAAAATTTCAGTAGCCACGGATGATGTCAGCTGAGAAATTTATACGTGGATGTGTGTTTTTATTTTAATAAAGCAACTCTCAGGTGTGTATATTTGGGTAGAATCAGAAAATTGGTGAGGATTCTCACTATTGGAACTCTGTACAGAGGAAAGAGACACTGGTAGTATTGATTTATGGAAAAATAGTAAGATCATGGCAAGGACTTCACATGTGTGATTTTCATATAGTATTCCAAGTATTTAATGATTCTTATAGATGAGGAGATCAATGCACAGAACTGCTAGAAATATGCCTAAGTTTCTAAGTTGGCAGAAGTCCTTGGATTAAGAAGGACTCTGTTGTGATATGGTGTTTTGGTTAATTTTGTTTAGCAACACAGTGTGATTTAGAATCACATAGGACATAAACCTGTGGGTATCTTGTCTGTGAGAACATTTCCAGAACAGTTTGATGGAGGTAGGAAGATCCACCCCAAATGTATGTGGTACTCTCAAGTCTTTGAATGAAACAGAGAAATTGAGTAGAGGACCAGCATTCATCATTTTGCTTACTGACTGTGACTGTGATGTGTCCCATTGGCTTGTGCTTCTGTTCTCATTGCACCCTTACATCATTGAGGGACAATATAATTAAGTCATGAGCCAGAGTAAATGCTTCCTCCTCTAGGTTACTTTTTTCAAATATTTTGTCACAGCAATGAGAAAACTCATGCATTTGGGTAGCTTTGAACCTAGTTTCCAACTACTTTGGATGACAGCTCTGACCTATGCCTACCGTCTCCACTTTTGCTACTGAAGGAAGCACTCCATCCAGATGTCTGTTATGGGTGACCTACATTTCAATGTACATTCTCTAGCTACACTTGAGTTTCTATGCTTCTTGGCCATCATTTCACTTACCTCTCACAGATAGCTTCCTCTATTCCTTGGATGGCTGATTTGAATCTACACCGTGCTCCTAGTCTCTGATTTCCCAGGAGGGATGATTTAGTAGGCTGTCTCCCCACTAGAATGGAGGCCAGTTTATTTATGCTCCACCCTTCTTTCTTCCATCTTTTGGTAGCCAACCTCAGCCTTTTAATCCAAGATGGTTAGGTCAGTGAAATACAGGATACAGTAAGGTATGAATTTTGACCTCCCGAGTTTTCAATTGTCTGATTCAAATTTATGTATCCTGTTATTCTATTTATCTTGGTTTGACATAGGAGTCTTTGTCCCATGTTTTTAGATTTTTCTTTCAATTAAAGCAATGGATTATCATCTAGACACAATTCTTGAAATTCCAACAGTGGCCTTGTGGCCTCACAGTAATAATAGCTACCATTTCCTGAGTATTTTCTCTATGGCAGGTACAATTTTAAGTACTTTATTGGGACTTCAAATGAAATATACCACATATGGTTAACCTTTTTGGGTGTCTGCTTCTTTTCCCCTTGAGAGGGTGGTTTGGTATATCACATGAAACAAACTATTGAAGCCTAACCTCTTAAACTTAGATTTTTGTTTGATTATTTGGATTTTTGTGGAGGGTACCTTTTTCCTAATTTCCTGTGCTTGTCATCTGATTTCTCTAGGACCCAGAATCCTTTGGGATTTCCAAAATGGCTTTCTATATGTAGCTGTTGGTTGGTGCTGACTGGCATAATTTGGTGTATGTTGGCAAAAGGCTTGTTATATTTCTTGTGGGGATTTCCATTTGTCTGTTTGGACAGTGGTCTGGGGGGTCTCAGAGTACTTAGAATTTTTTACATGGTGTCTGCCTTTCTTGAGAGTATAAAAATCCCAAAGCTTGCATTAGAAGCAATGCTTCTAATGGCAAGAGTCTTTTATCCTCTGATCTCAGGTTTATGGAAGGGAAAATACATGGAGCAAGATTGTCAGGAAATATGTCCCACAGCAAAGTTACAGCCAAGGATAGTCATGTTCAATTTTGTGTACTCCAAGAAGTACATAGACTTCAGTGCAGTGTAGAGAAGAGAGAAAATCCACTTGTGTGACCTGGTCTGGCACATTAAGTTAGTTATCTTACAGATGAAGAAGGAAGGTTGGAAGAGGACTATGGAATATTCTTTCAAAGCAGGCACTGGAAAACAATTGAAAGTGGTTTGTTGTTCCTTTTAAAAACAAGGGTAACAGACACAAATACTGAAATAATTCAAGAGAATTATAAGAATTAAGAGATAAGGATTGTACTCAGAGGGACCAGTTTTGGAAATCTTTATAAGGTTGTGGAGTTATAGCTCAGGCATTAGCTTTAAAGTCAGAGCCTAACAAAATTGTCCTAATAAAGAAGTGAGATATAAAATTTTTCTGTGAAAAGGATGTTGTAACATATCGTGTAACAGATACATAACACCATAGAAAATTTTATACATGTTATTGTCCTGTATGATTGGATTAACAAAGAGCTCAGTCAGCCTTTATGGTTTCAGTTGATATTAAAAACATATCAAGCAGTGAATTTTCAGAACGACTTTCTACCCAGAGTTAACACAGCTCTTGAGTATGGCTGTAGAGGATAATGAGTTGAGTATTAAGTCATTCTTACATGAATCCCGCAGAAGGAAAAGGAGAAGCCTGTTGGGTCAGAGCAACCTCTGTATGTGAGTAGGTTACTTCTCATTATGAGAGAATGCTAAAGTCTACAACAATAACATGGATGAGATTCATCAGTGGTTTCTGCTAGTCTGCTCAAAATTTCTGCTAGTCTGCTCAAAAAATTGAAGAACCCATCATTTTGTCCTTGAGATGATAGAAACAACATGATTTGGGGAACACACACACACACACACACACACACACACACACACACACACACACACACACACAGTGTTGGGTGGTAGAAACTAAAGCTCTGTTTATCTCAATGGTGGAATGTTTTTGCAGCCTTGAATTTGCTGCTTGCTTTTCTGGGGTTACCTGTGTTGGCCTTAATAACTAAATTTCTATTCTCTACTTTCTGAGAGTATCTCTAACTGATGAGGAAATGGACTAATGCTGACTTAACATTGACACAGGAGCTCACTTGGGTCTGGCCAACATTTGAGGAATTGAATGAGAATGAGATCTAGGGTCCCTTCTCGGTGTGGAGCTAATCTGAGTTGATGGAAATCCTGTGTTACATTCAGGGCCTTTCACTTAGTTTGTCTGAGAAAGAGTCTCAGAAACAGGGAGTTTCACAAATCTGACCAGATGATTCCCGTGGGCAGTCACTCTAGAGAAATTCTGCTGTATTCCCTTGGTTTGCTGTAATGGGCTCTTACTGACTGTGTTAATGAGCCATGCTTCCTGCATTTGAAGGTTAAAATTACCCAGGATAGATGGTACTCTATCTATCCTGTGCCTGTGAGGAGGTGAATGGTAAAAGGATTAAGGGCTGTGTCTGTGGAATCAAAAGTTATTGGCACGAAAAATGCAGGATGTTGGATTATAGTTTTAAAGAATCGTTGGCTTTCCTAACATTAAAGTTTCTGTGGTGGACAGCAGACAAAAACAGCCTGGGATATTTGGTGGTGACACTCCACCTGAGAATGGCGGAAGGATGAGGAGGAAGACAAGGAAGAAGTAATAAGAGGTGGGAGGAAGGCAGAAGAGAAGACAGAGAGAGGGACGGATGAGAAGAGAGAGAAGCAAGAGACAGTGGAGGGAAAGAACAAGAGGAGGAAGAAGAGGAATCAAAGGAAGGGGAGGAGGAGGAATAGGAGAAAGGAGGACGGATGAGGAGGGAGAGAAGGATGAGGAGCAGAAAAGGGAAGAGAGTGAGGGGAAGAGGAGGGGGAAGAAGAAAGCAGAGGAGGAGACAGAGAAGGAGGAGGAGGAAGCAGAGGAAGGAAGGGGAGGAGGGAAAACGGGAGGAGGGAAGAGGGATGAGGAGGAAGTGGAGAAGGAGGAGGAGAGACCTTTCTGTGGAGTCTGGTTTGTCCACTCTTCTGCCTGAGCACCCCTGATTGCACCCATTCCTCAGATGCTTGCCATTAGCATCGCCATGTTTCAGTGTCTGTTCCTCGACCTACTGATCACACCGCAAACCCTGATTGCATTTTGGTTGTGCAGCACTGTGTCTGGCCTTCACCTCTCAAATCTGTGTCTTAAATTCAGGACCCACAACACCTGGCAATTTAGTGAGCCTGACTCTTTTCTCAAGTCCATTCCATCTCCTTTCCTATCGGCAAACAAATTTATGCCTCAAATAAAAATCACACTGGGAACTTTCACCTGTGTCTGTTACCCATACTAGAGAGCACGTGTTCTCATCTCAGCAGCAGTAGTCTGTATGCTGATGCTGCACGCACTCCTTAATGTATGGAAAGCTACAAAACATTTTGTGTATGGGCGTGTGTGAGTCTGTATGTGCATGTGTATGTGTGTGAGTGCGTAAGTACATGCGTCTTGCATGTGTGCATAACTACGTGAGTTTGTGCCTGTATGTGCATGTGTGCTTGAGCGTGTGTGTGTGTGTGTGTGTGTGTGTGTGTGTGTGTGTGTGTGAAGAGAGAGAGAGAGAGAGAGAGAGAGAGAGAGAGAGAGAGAGAGAGAGAGAGAGAGAGGGGAAAGAGAGAATATTTAGAAACTGAAATACAGACAGAGATAATGGTCTCTGTTGGACTTGCAAACAAGTTAGACCATCTGTCTTGACGTTGGTGGAAAACTTTTTGTCTTGAATTGCCCTCTTAGGGTTTGAATCTATTCAAATTGATCTTTCCTATGAGTGGGCACATCATTTTAGAGCCATTTCTGTGAAGATGTGCTGTTTTCATGCTTAGGGGAGCATACTGCATGCTGAGCAAGACAGGAGGAAATGCCAAATTAATTCATTATTTCCGTGGCAATGTTCTCTTTCCTGGAAAGGACTGCCATAATCAGGCAGGTGGCTGTGTGTGCCAGGGTGTACCCGCCTCTGGAGGAAGCTTGATAATCCTCTCCCTAGAAAATACAACCTGGTGTTTGTTGTCTGAGGCTCTTGAATGTAATATTAGTTTACAGCCCCACTCTTGGCCACATTATAGAAACAGTGTGAGAAGAATGACAATGGGAATTACGGCTGAGAACTGCTTTATTTAAGCCTTTCAAAAATGGACATTGTTGTGCATGGCTGTGGGTCTGTTTGCAGCGCCCTGCCTGCCCGAGTGAATGGCTGCTGTTTCCAGCCAAATGCGGGCAACAGTGGGGCCACTTCAAACCATCAGCCGAACAATGTTATCAAGCTCTGGAGTCCCTGCTCCTCGTCAGTAAGCCATCATTACTCCTTATGAGCCAACGGCAGGAGAGGCCACTGTGACAAATACACTATTATGCTGCATTTTAATGCGTGCCAATCAGCTTAATTCTAGGCCTGACATTTGTCTTGGGGACTGCTCTTTTCTGCAACACAAGACCGTGTGCCTCCTTCAGTTAAGGTTCCCGAAGTTTCTGAAAGAGTCTGTAGGCATAGTGAGAGGTCGACTCCAAAGAAAGAGAGGGGAACTCAATCTGTGGGCTGCTTGAGCTTTTTCCAGTTATGCCCTGTTGAGTATTTCTAAATAATGCAAATATTGGCGTCTGAACAGTGCTCACCTTCACGGGTATGGCAAATGCTGAGACTCTCCAGTCAAAATTCACCAGGTCCTTTGTGCTGGTCTTTGGGCGCTTGGAGATCCAGCCAGGACTTCGCTTTAGTTTTACTTTTTCTTTGTTTTTATTAGAGAGTGGAGTAAAATGTGGAGGTGATGTTCACAGTCCTTTGTCAAGGTTTGGATATGCAAACTTCCATAGGTTGAATTTTCACCCAGTCTCCATGCTTTGATCCAAGATGGTGGCTGCCTACAGTTGTGGAATGCCAACTTCTGTTTCTGGTAGCATGGCTTTCTGGAAGAAGAGACAGTTGCATCCAACGTAGTGAGACACTTGATTTAAGCGGCTCAACTTGACAGTCATCCCATGTGGCAAGGTCTGGAAGTGTGCTTGAACTCTGGGCTGAGAGAATCCCCCATTCAGCTATGGTTACTCAATGTACCTTGATTTTAGTAAGAAAAAAAATTCACCTTAAATGACCTCAACAAGACAGAACTTTTTGAGATAGCTCAGGCATCCTTGAGTCAAAGATTTCTTGTCACTTATTTCAAGACACTCATTTATCATGCCTTCCAGATGTGGTGATGATCTATAAAGACAGCAGAAAGAGGCAAAAAACACACAAGATTGTCTTTAAAGAGATATATTAAGTACTGTTTGTTTTGAGATTATGTCTTTGCACTTGAGGTTTTTGGTGAAGTGATAATAGCCCACACCAATGCTGGTATAATGTCATCACTTGGTGAAATGAAGTTTGCTGTCTGGGTAGCATAGTCTGTTGTTTATTCATTCAACTACCTATCCTTGCTTTAAAAGTTATATCCCTTGTTCTTGAAATCCCAAAGTCTAGGAGCCATTGTTTTGAGTGACTAGGAATTAGACAAATGGACTGAAAAAAAATGACCATCTAGATAAAGTAATATGCCTTCCACATAAACATTTAAGATGGTAGACCTCCTGTTTCTGCCTCCCCAAGACACAGTTGGAAGGCTTTCTCCTACCTGATGGAAGTACATCAAAGGACAAGGGCTTTCGAATCTCTTTTTTTGGAGGGGATGAGGTTGGGGGTCTTATGGCAGAGCCAATCAGATTCCCTTTCTTTGTTCAGATTATTCAATCCCCTGAAGTAACCCAAAACAGCCAAAGACCTCTCACCTCATCTCTAAACATAAAAGTTTTGGTTCTGAAAGACAAATTAGGATACAATCTCTGGGTCCTTTCCTATAGATGGAGTATATATCTCCCTGTGCTTTGCTCTCTCTCTCTCTCTCTCTCTCTCTCTCTCTCTCTCTCTCTCTCTGTCTCTCTCTGTCTCTCTGTCTCTCTCTCTGTGTGTGTATGCTTTCAAAAAATTGGCTAAATGTGGAGAACTTGCTTTTCCCGATTTTTTTTACTCCTTAAGTTGTTGAAGAATAAAAACAAAACAAAACAAAAAAAGAGCATCCATTTGTATGAGCCTAGATGGCCTCACATTGGTGGCATCAGTTTCACCAAATAAATCACAAATTCTTAAGAAATTCAAAATGTTCACAGGCTCTTCCAGTTGCAAGGCAAAAATAAACAATACAAAGAATCAAGCAGGTGGTGATATCAGCTCTAAACACATAAGAAAAAGTCATTTGCCCATCTTACTAGCAGTTTCCTACTTAACAGTTTATGTCCTCTCATTAAAGACTAGCATGTAGATGTTCAGCAGTTAAGCAGTTAATGTATATCAACCAATTTTCACACCCAGCCATGGGATGCTTGCCTCCGTATCACATGAACTATTAGTGACTTTTAAGACCTGTGATACAAATAGTTGATATCTATTCTCTTGAAGTGCCCAAATTTCTGCCTATCTAAAAGATTTTGAATACCTTGACCAAAGTTGTAATGCAATTTCTCAGTGCTAATGTGTATACTTTCAAGTCTCTGAAAGGTGTCACTGGAGACAAGATTAGTTTCTTCAGCTTCATTATTCAAATTTTCATGATGGACGGGAGTCTATGCAATACTTGGGTCTTGTGTTATTTCCTCTCATAGGCACGTCTTAGCATATCAGCCTTTGAAAGACCTGCAAAGTTTTTATTCCTCAGGTCATACCAAATTACTACAAATGGGTTTGGCTTAAGGCAACCCTGCGGTCATTCAAGTGTCTGGGTGTGGCTTAGGGAAGCCATCTGCCTTAAGATCTCACCAAGGACAGCCATCACAACGTCAGTCAGAGCCAGGTGTCACCTGATAGGGGAAGATTCCCCAGTTTGTTGATAGAGTTCCATTTCTGTAGAACTACTGGATTGAAGCACATAGCAGGTCTTGCTAATGTTCTGGGGAAAGGGAATTGCTCAAAGGCACGAATTCTAAGTGGCAGGGATGTCCAGAGGTCATTTTAGCATCTACCAACACACTCTTGGGTTTCAGAGATATTAATCCCCAACTTCATGCTCATTTATTCCCTTCCATCCCTTCTTACAGAAAACATGGGGTTTATTTTAAGACAGTCTGAAACAATAAATGGTCTGAAAAATAAAATGATATGAAGTTGGAATCATGCTGTTAATAACAGAAAATACCTTAAATATATTCAAATAAAATACTACCAAGGAAAACAGTTGCATGGTATCCATTTAGTTGTAAATTTGTTTTCACTCCAGTCAATTGTTGAAAGGTTTCTTATGTTCCCAGTACCTGATTAATGTGGTGAGAAGTCACAAATTAATATTATGGCAAGATTTGTTTTCTTAAGAGATTTATATTTAGAAGTGAGGGGTTGTGAAGCGGGAACACGGTGCACACCACTGTAACAGAGAATAAAATGAAGTTACATAATCCAGTGCTAAATGCATTTAATAACACCCTCAGTGCTGGCACAAAAAGGAAAGATCAATGCTAGCTGAAATTACTAAAAGCTTTCTCAAGGAAGTCAGGCTTCAAAGAAGCGTGGTGTTTGGGTAAGAAGTGAGGGAGGAGATCCAAAGAGAAAATAAAAGAAGACACAAAGTCCCGAGAACTCGTAAAGAAGCTAGCTTCACGGAAGTGCATGGAGGGCATTGGAAATAAAGTTAGCAGGATGTTGCTTTTGAAGGGTGTTGGGTGCTGAAGAAAATGGGGCCTTATTGGATGATTCTTCAATAGAGGACAAAGGTGGCATTTAAGGAAATTGAAGTAGGTGTATTTTGTGCTTAATATTAAGAGGGGATGGAAGAGAATTGATTTGGGGGTTCTGTTGGTGATAGCAAAAGCAATGTATTAGAACAATACTTAGGATGAAGAACTTGAATAAATGTTGTGAGTGCAGGCACATGCACCATGAATGTATGTGAGGAGAGGCTAGTCAGGTGTCCTGCTCTGTCACTCCCTGCCTTATTCACTTGAGATGTCTGGCCAGCCAGCCACAGAGATTCCCTGGTTTCTATTCCCCTACAAAATATGGGCAAGAAACATGATGTCCATACCTAGCTTTTTATGTATGTGCTAGAGGTCTGAAATTAGGTCCTGTGCTTGTACACTAAGCACTCTTTGCCTACAGAGTCATCTCCTCAGCCCTCAAGACTATAGTGATGAAACAAATCATGTGTTTGTTGCTGCCCTTGGCAGCCTTTCATCTCCTTTTCAAATGTCTGCCAGTAGGGTTGCCAAAGGCTCACTTAGGCCCCTGGATCTGTTGGCTACACTAAGAATTCTGTTTCTTGACTTTAAATCTTTGATTCCTGGGATATATTCTTATTAATAAATAACTCAAAGGCCTGACAGCCTCTAAAAGCTTTTTGACACTTTATCTACTAAAATGGGAATGCTGTTTAAAAAGAGACCTTTAGGTTTCTTTCCAACGTATGTGATTGCATGTAGACTGTAGCAGTGCCTTTAAAGGCACATCCAAGAATACAAGTTCTGAAATATTTCATAGGTTTTCTTTTTAAGGTTATTTTATTATTAATTATGTGTGAGTGTGCATATGAGTGCAGGTGCCCATGGAGGCCAGAGAGGGCGTCTGGTCCCTTGGAGCTGGGTCACACTCAGTGTGGGTGGTGGGAACCAAACTTGTGTCCTCCGTTAATGAAGTCTGTGTTCTTAACCACTGAGCCATCTTTCGACCCTCTCGAGTAGGTTTTCTGAAAACAACGCAGACAGAAATCAAATGAAGGTTGTAGAAAGAGTCATAATCATAAGTTTTGGGTATTTGTGTCAAGATGTGAAATGTTCAAGAGTTAACCACTAACAAACTATTACAGTGACTATGGGCTAATCTAGAACCAAGTATTTCTCAAATTTCATTGATGACAGAACTCAATATGTGTGTGGTGGGGAGGGTGCCATGGGTATATGCTATGGATATCTTTGTGTGTTTGTGTGTGTATGACTGAACATGTGGCATGTAGGGTGTGTTATTATGGGTGTGTGTGGAGTTTATTAGAAAGGGGTAGGAATGTATGGGTGTGTGTGTGTGTGAGTATATGTGTTAGCATACATGATGTGTTAGAGGTGTGCATGTGTATGGAGAGGTGTGAATGTGTACATGTGTGTGGTGTGTTTAAAGGTGGGGAGGACTATGGCACTCTGTGCATGTACATTACTGTCTTTAGCATGAGGATTCTTACAAATACCACTACATTAATAAGTCTTCAGGGAGGTCAACAATTTTTCAGGGATTACATTTTGGTTTGTGAATCATCATGATCCTTCCTGTCATAACTTCCTTTGACATTTTAGGTAATCATGTTTTAAATATACACCTTTTCCCTACAGGACCTTTGCCAATGGTTAGCTATGCCAAGAAATATAGTCTTATAAATATCTGGAGAAAAAAATGGGAAGGAAAATCACTCAAATTAAGGATGCTTCTAGGCTGGAATATGAAAGATTCTTTGCTTTATCAAAGCAAAGATGATGTGAAGACTATCTCTCGGCTGCTCTCCAGTTATGGGTACTTGAACAGATCCCCTTGTCTCTTAGCCGCCTTCTCTTTTCTATGCTCTTCCACTACTTTATATTATTATACTCTGAAAATCGCATAAACTTCGTAGAAACACAGTCTTCTAGAAGAGCAATCCTATAGTCCTATGAAAGAGAACAAACCCAGGAAAGAGAATCTTTAGAATAAATTTGTAGTTCTGTGGTGGACTGAGGGAGAAAGGCCTCCATCCGCCCATACAGTTTTAACGCTTGGTACCTATTGGTAGAACTTGTTTGGGAAGGATTAGAAGGTGTGGCCTGTTGAAGGAGCTGTATCACTGGGGTATGCTTTGAGGTTTCAGAATACTACTGCTTTTCCCCGTGTGTGTTCTCAGTTTTCCCCCACCTTCCACCTTCTACTTGTGAATCAAGATGTAAGCTCTCATCTTCTGCTCCAGATATTCCTGCTACTATTCCTTTACTCTTACCATCAAGGGCTCTGAAACTCCAAGCCCAGTTAAACACACTCTTTTATAAGTTGTCTTTCTTGGTCATAGTATTTCTTATAGCAATAAAAAAGTAACTATGACAAGTATGTTTTAAAACCTTAGATCAAGGAGTTAGACATATGACTTGGGGGGTAAAAGCTCTTGCAGAGGAATTGGGTTCAGTTCCCAGAACTCACATCAGGTTCACAACCACTTGTAACTCCAATTACAGGGCATCCAACATCCTCTTCTAGCTTTCGTAGGCTTCTACACACATGTCATATAATACATATGCATATCATATTATACACATATACACATAAAATACAAATAAATAGACATTGAAAATATCTTTGATTGACCTTTTTATAGTGTCCTTACCTTTGGATCCCAGATTACTGGTTCTACAAAGCAAATAGTAGCAATTAAAAGAAGTGGGAATTAGCAGTTTGCTGTTAATTCCTGAAGTATTCCACTAACCTACTATATTAAACATACCCTCGCTAGCTTGTGTCATTCAAAAAGGGCTTGTTTGTGCCACAAGATGAGTGTTGTAGTAGAACATATTTTAGATGTCTATGTCAGGTCATGTCATATCATGTCTAGTTTTTGCTTCATTTACAAGACTAACATGATTAGGTCACTTACCTTTTTGAATATGTTTATTTACAGAAAGGAAAACAACAGCAGAGAAAACTAGGTAGATACTAAAATATCCATGTTTCTGATTTCTAAATCTTAAACAAAAACTTTACAGTGCTGTGTAACAAGGTGTACAACATTTTCCCTAAGAAGCACATATAATACGAGCTGTCATTAGTTTTTGGAATTTAGATTTTTTCATCATTTAGTTATGATATACAACGACAGTGTTTTGAAAGCCAGAGCTTCTAAGTGGTGACCTCATTGGAATTTTGCTTGGGCTGTAAACCATAGGTTTCTTATATAGTCAACATAGTTAAATCCACAGCAAAGGACAAAGTTACCAGCAGAAAGTGGCTTTTACTATAAAGTCTAAGAATGCACTTTTCTGTGAACACATAGCTCAAGCTCTCCTTACACATTCAGATTAATTAAAATGTCTGTGAAAGGACACTCCAGATACATTGCAAGCAGAAGACATCAACAAATGATAATTCATATACCCTGTTGAGTATAAGTTTGAGGCCTTGAAAATGAAACTGGGACCAAAGGTATTGTATTCAGTGATCCTGTGGGTTGATTCTACAGGGCTCTGCCTTTTCACGCTAGATGATCATGAGTTGTCAACCTTCACAGGGACTGCTGTGCCATCTCCATTTGCTCTTAGTTTGAACTATCTTTAACTCTCCCAAGTTCTTGTGATTTTTTTTTTTTTTTTTTTTGGCTGAGATAATTAGCACAATGAATTGCTTTTCATTATCGTCTAGTTTGAGAATGCTTATGTATCTCATTCCTAAACTAGTTAACATTTACCTGAATGTGTGACTTTGTGGTGTACTGCTTTCAAGTTTTTTGTTTGTTTGTATTTTGTTTTCATCTTACAATGCAACCTCTGTGAAATTTTTCCGGATCTCCCAGCCAGCCAGGATGGAATCAATGGCTCTTCCCAGGGTTCTCTGCCTCTGTCACATGAATGATATTTCATTATTTAGATGTTGAATGCAGAGCACAGGTGCTATGTATTAATCACCCCTGTGTTGCTCTCACCAAGCATAGTGTCTGGATCATAAATCATCATTGAGTTGAACTGAACAGGCACACACAAAAGATAATCATGCCAGGAATCAGAGATAAGGGCTGTGTCCAGGCTGCCATCTTCAGAGGTAGGGAGAAAGCTGTTGTTAAATGACAGAAACCTCATGTGGGTTTCAACCACAGTTGAAGAAGAGGCTTTTTTCCCTTCTTTTGGTAAATACTTATCAGGAACATAAATAGGCAACATCATCCAAAGGCTTCAGCAAAGCTAGAACATTTAATGTATTTACTGGCTTGTAAATATTTTTTTTTTTTAAGCATAGGAAGACAGAAGTTGAATCTGAATGTGTGTGCTGGGAAATGCAGAATTTGCCCTTGTGACAACCCGCTATGAATGTTAACAATATTTGAAATATTTTGTTGCTAATTAGCCAATTTGATATTTGCCTGCTGCCTTAAGGGAATTTACAATGACCTATTAACAATTTAATACTAGGCCAATTATGCAAAACTTCAGCTTCCTGGAAACGCTGCAGTGTGTGATGGAAGGAAACAATGGCATCATCTATAGGTAACTAGCTCCTAACCAGAAGCCCTCCACCCCCAAGGAAATCTCTTTCCCAGAACTGCAGGTCTGTGGTTCAGTGAACACCCAAAGCCCTTCCATATTGACAGAAGGAGCAGTAAGGAGGGTGCTGGGGTCAGGTGCTATTTGACAGAATTTTCCTGGGTGAAACACACACACACACACACACACACACACACACACACACACACACACACACATACTTTCACCGCATATAAGGAATTGATGACAGACCGAAGTACAGATACCCTGAAAGTCCAACGTAGTGAACCAATGAGTTTTATTGGCGTTACTTATAAGAATACGGGTTGAGGGTAACTTACAGGACCAGGAATGACTCAAAGCCTACCCTAGTATGGATGACAGCTTACAAAAATTGGGAACCTGGGGTACACTTTACAGCCTGAAGGCGGTTCAACTGGCTGAAGAGTGTATCCTTTCCAGGTGTCTCAATTGCTTCAAGTCTCTTTCCAGGCAGCTTAGCTGGTCTGCATTTGTCTGCGGAAGTTCAGTTGGTTGCTGCTCCTTCCTGGTGTCTGGCTTGTCTGAGAGTCTCCTTTGCAGCCTCCCTTATCTCAGAGGGACTGTCAGCAGTCATTACTGCTCCTCTACTCCCCGGGAAGGAGGGACTAGGTGAATCTGGTCAGTTTCAGGAACTTCCTGAAGGGATTTTGACTTGTTTACTTCATATCTTAGTAGGCTTCCCTACAGGATGGTGTTTTATCTGGGTTTTCTCCTCCTTGTAAACATCCTCTTCTAAAATGTCCTGGTGTTTCACTTCCCTTTTACATTCTGTGTATTAAGAAGTTTCCTAGGAGGAAACTGTTATGCAAACAGGACAATAGGACAGAAGAGGTGAACTGCATCTCTTTTCCTACCACATGCCACGTGGGCTGCCGTGTCAGTCTCATAGAGCCCAGGTTATTTCTTTAGTTCTTACAACATTACTCATATTTGAGTTTAGTAATCTTGTTACAGAGACAGGAAATGTGGTAGGGAATAAATAAGATGCTTGGTCCTAGAAGATGTGTATTACTGTGCTTAAAGCAGTACAATACCATACCATCGCTTGGTGGCTTGTAAACAATGGAAATTTATTAGTTCTGGAGACTGAGAGACCGACAAGGTACTGACAGACTCTATGTCTGGCATGATCCCCTGCTTGGCTCATAGACAATGTCTTCTTTTGAATTCTTACATACTGGTTCTCTGGCAACACTTTTATAAGGAATCATGAGGACTCCGTTCTAATGATATAAGAAGTGCCCAAATGCCCACCTCCTGACAATCACCATGGGCATTCAGATGCCAACAATGGATTCGGGAGAACCATTAGACTATGACAGGACATCTGCTCTCTCATTACCTTTTCCCTGACGCTCATTCTCTCCCATTGTATTCTCCTGCATAGCCATATTTCCTTTATCCTGTATAAAGAAAGTTTTGGTACCATCCAGATCTGCTAACCAAGGCCCTCTTCACTCCCACTTAGGAAGTCTCTTCCCTAAAACTTAATTGTTCAGTGAACATTCACAGCCCTTCCAAGCATTGCCAATATCTACTGTAGGGCAGCTTATCAGTCTTTTCCTAACCCAGTGCATGAAACAAAAAGTCTGAAGCCAAAGCTTTTTATTCTGTTCCATGACTTAAAAATCCAAGTTGGGATTTAGCCACTAAGGGGTAAATAACAAGACACAAGGCTCCAGCTTGACAACCCCTTCAGCTTATCCATGGCAGACATCACTAATCAAATCAGTAATGTGGAACTCAGACATTCTTAAAGTAATTCAGATAACCAACATGAAACAATCTGACTTAAGAAAAATAATCTCCTTTTCTAAATTCTTTTGCTTTTCTAGGCAAAATATAAAAGTTTTGGGGGATAAAGTTGCCAGGTAAAATTCAAATTCAATTTAATTTGATTTTCAAATAGACAATTTTTCAGCATAAGCACTAAACTAAAAACATCATTGTTATCTGTATGAAATTCACATTTGACTAGTTAGTTATTAAATCCAGCAACTCTGGTTTGAGAGAGTTTATTCAAGTATCAAAGGTTGAAAAGGTGAATAGCACAGTACTAGTCAATTATAAGGGTGTATTCATTCAGTCCATCTATTTTAAAAGTTATAACTTTGGGGACAGTATAAAAAGTTCTGACTTCAGACTTCCTTCCTCATGCATTAGTTGAAAAGATGATTTTCAAAGGGCTGAAGCTGTAGTTTAACTCCTTTACAATACTGAATGTATAAACCGATGGTTCAAACCATTTTTCATTGTGCATAATTAGAGACTATAAAACTCCCACAGTTGTTTTGCTTCACCCATTTCTACTGTTTAGTGAAAAGAACCCAGAGATAATGGCATCTTGGTGTATGGAAAGAATGCTATAGAATTATTTGAACAGCTCACAACAGACTACCTTGATAATGGAAAAAAAAACTAATAGTAATTTTAAATTAAAAAAATGACAGCTATTCAAATCTTGACAAATGCCCGATGCAATGAACAGAAATCAGCCTTCCTATGCTGCACATATTGCAAACTCTTAAGTTCCCGTGTGCAGTAGAAATGCTCATTCCTGCCAAGTACACAGCGTGCCAGACTTCTTAGAAGAATAGTAAATCACATCTCCATTATACTCTAAGAGAGGCCCAGACAGAACCCACTGTCAACGTCTTTATGGGTTTATTAGAAATTAAACCTTAGTTGTTGTATAAACTCAAGTCTATGATGCTATGTTCCATTTCCATAAAAAGCTGCAAAGAGAGTTGTAATTGTAGGTCAGTTTTATGGTCATCAGATGGGCCCCAGCAGGTTCGATGTATCATGTATCTCAGAATTGATGGATAATGAAGAGTAACTTCGAATTCTTACTTCCTCCTGCCCCCCAACTCTCAAGTATTGGAATTACAAAGACCATGCCACTGTGATTAGCTCAGTCAAGACCTTAATATAAAGATGAGGATTCTAATTTTATTATTAGACACAGGAAAAATATGAGTTGATATATATGCTTCTCAAATACAGACTATGTTATAAAGGCATATTATCTCTTGTGTTTCTAATTAATTATAAGGGTTCAATCTCTGTAAGCTGGCTGGAATCAGTATCAGCTTTCTTCTGAAAGAGTTTATATTACCAGCGTGGCTTGCCTCTTGCTTCATGGATTTTGTCCTAGGTTGACCATGTTGTATTATATTCAAGATGGATACTCCTTTAGTTTCTCTTCCCACTCTCCAGATTATTCTCAATAAGGGCCCTGTAATTATGTTGGGAGGCATGGCTGTTGACTGATGCCCCTGCAGATCGCTCATTAACATGCCATCTGAACAATTTAATAACCTTTTTAATTAATCTGAAATTGGCATGTCCCTCTTCAGGCTACAGAGCAGCTTTCACAAGAGTTGGTCTCTTGGTAGTTCTCAATTTAGCTTATTATTTGAAACCTAAATCTGCCCAGGCTAATGAGCATGACCATTTCTGCTTCCCCAGACCACGTAGGAGTCCCCATCTGCACTTGCCCAAGGAGGAGAGGAACAGATGTCTTCGGGTGGTGGTATTCTGGTTCTTGGCTTTTAAAAGAAGTGCCGATCAGTCCAGAGCTAAAAGAAAACAATTTTTAGAGTGATAGAAAGTAAATTTTGCTCACAATTTTCTCATACTATGAATATGATTTTCATTTTGCTTTTCTTTTTGATGCTTTGTGGCTTCTATTCTAATTAGTTTTCCACACATTGGTGATAGATATAATTTGAGATAACTTAGTGGTTTTTAATTGTCTGATATTGTGAACTCTTACTAAGTCTGAGGGACAATGCTACCTATGTGGAGTTTGAGTTTTTGTTTTGTTTTCTTTTGAGACAATGTCTCAAATATCCTGGCTTTGATTCAAACTGAGAAGTTCATTGTATGCTAAAGGATGACCTTGAATTCCTGACCATGAGGCTAGGATTACAGATGTGGAACACTAACCAAGCCATGTTAGTCAATTTGAGTATACGTGTTTAAAAGTTTGGGTTGACATTTGTTTATTTATTATTTTTCTAACTTGGAAAGCTAAGATCAAAGAAGATTAATTTTCAAACTGGAAAAAGATTTTGTGTATGTGTGTGTGTGTGTGTGTCAGTGAGAGAGAGAGAGAGAGAGAGAGAGAGAGAGAGAGAGAGAGAGAGAGAGAGAGAGAGAGAGGGAGGGAGGAAGAGAGAGAGAGAGAGAGAGAGAGAGAGAGAGAGAGAGAGCCCACCACACTCTCCAATACTTGACTGACTTTTCATCCATCGGAGAGAAGCTTTGCACTGTCTTAGCCATTTCATTATTTGGACTCATGGGAGTTCCAGATAGCATAATGCCCTGGCTTCCTGCTCCCAAGGTCAAATGTGGATGTTTTCCAGAAGAAGCTTGACTTGATGAAGACAAAGCCCTCTGTGAGTGGACAGGGAAGTAGGAGCACCACTGTTTGCAAACTGAATCCCATTGGAGCTTGGGTTTCACAGTCTTGGATTGTGTTCTGCAGCTTCTATACTGTAGAACTGTTTAGCTGGCACTTGGGGACTGTAAAGCAGAAACCCTGCTCTTAAGACCACATGCAGGGTACTCACAGGCCAACAGACAGCCTGTGTCTTACAACGGTTTCCAGTTAAGAACACATTTCTTTCTGCTCTGCTCTTCTCTGCTCCAAATTCTCTTATTAACCTGGATGAAGGGTTCCATCCCTCTATAGGGCTTCCTGTAAAAGTTGCTGTGGAGTGGGTCTACCTTTTGGTGAATTCTTTTTTTGATTTTTAAATGGAGGATGAGCCCTGCAACAGAGAGCAGACTGGTCTAGTGGATCCACTGTAGAAATTAGAGACGTCCCTTTGTACTAGAAAATGTAAGATTTGAGGGGACCATATCTTAAGTATGGGACTCAAATATCCAGAGGGAGGGTGGCCAAGGAAGAGCTGAGAAAGTCTATGGATGTTGAATCTGACAGAGAGCCCGTGCCCTTGAATAAGGAGTTTCACCTTTCCCGTGCTCACCCGCAGCATCTATATTAGAGATTGGGTTGTCGAAGAAACAACTGTGATAAAATGTGTGATCCTAAGAAACAAATGTGTCTTCCTTTTTTCGAGGCTTAGAAAAAGAAGGAAAAGAAGCCCAAGGCAGAGGATGTGCCCTGGACCTTGAAACTCTCACACAAGGGTCCCCACCCAGAGATGTTGGCTACTCCTAGAGGGGAGGCCTGTTCCTTTCTGTCTCGGGGCTTCGTTAACTTCATGTGGCTTATTTTGTGGTGTGTGAGAGTAGATGTAGGGGTGAGGGTTATGCTTGGCAAGATGCCACATTGTTCATATTGAGTTCAGCTCTGTTTGTGTGGGCAGTCTTCTCTCTGCTGAGGGTTCTTCTGCCTCATTATTATTATTATTATTATTATTATTATTATTATTATTATTATTATTTTAAGGGAGAGCAGCAAAGATGCAAATTGCCCAGCGTGCTCTGGGAGACAAAAAGGCCATTCAGGCAGATAAGTGTGTGGGGCTTGAGGGGGCTCCTGGAAGCTGGGTGACATTGTAATACTTAGTCCTGCAAGAGGGGGCCAAGGCAGGCCACATTCTTCAGATCCTTTCTTCTGCTGTTCGTTAGCTTATTAAGTACTAAGAAAACACTTTGAGCCTTGGTAGCTTCCAGGCTTAGAAGATAGATTTAGAATGCCAAGCTCCAGGCATCTTGGGCTCTCCACTTCTCAGAAATGAAAAAAAAAAAATCACATCTTTGTTCAAAGTGTCATGCATCCATGCATCAGACACCAGCTACATGGTGGCTGAGCCAGCCCTCCTCAGTCCCCTGCTGCTCCTCTTCACCTCTGCCCCCCTGAACTGGAATTGTACTTTCTGGCAGACATTTGCAGCAAGTTACCCAGGAATAGAAACGCTATTCTGCTGTGGGCATTGTTCCTCCGTCATCAGACCTGGGCCCTGCGCTCCATGTTGGGAGAATGTTAGACGTTGGATGAGACAGAACTTTATGATGTCAAAGATGGCACTATGACTCTGGGAAAATCCTTCTCCCCTCTAGGGACCTTAGTGACTGCCCCTGTAAATGAGGGGGCTGGGCAACAGACTGTACTATGGAGCCCCCACCTTTATGGTCTCAAATCCAGGGGCTCTAATTGTTTCATGAAAACACCAGGGAATGTCCTCCTGCTTCCAGTCTTGCCTACTCCCCACTGGGCTCTGCCT
The DNA here is from genome assembly GCA_030556225.1 of Cricetiscus sungorus. Classification (NCBI taxonomy): domain Eukaryota; kingdom Metazoa; phylum Chordata; class Mammalia; order Rodentia; family Cricetidae; genus Cricetiscus; species Cricetiscus sungorus. The sequence continues at coordinate 8,454,293 of JANBXA010000395.1, read as the reverse complement.
CCAAGGAAACAAAAGCAGCTGCTCTCTCCTCTGGGGTTTCCTGGGAATCCAGGGCCCCTCTTGACAGCATATGTGCACAGACTTTCTCTGTCTGTCTTTCCCAGGAGCTGAGGGCCTGTGGAAGGTGGGTGGTGCCATTTTTTTTTTCAGCCCAGCTCTTCTATTTTTCTGCTTTCTTTGCTAGCATAGCTGGCCTCTAGCCCAAGTGAGATTCCCATTTATTTATTGGGCCCCATCTTGCGCACAGACTTAGAGAATGCGCTTTGCAAAAAAGAGCCACTTGCATCCTGCGTCTGCTGCAGCTAAAATGTCGGGGCCCAGAGGAGACTGGGGTAGCTCAGATGCCAACGGCAGCGAGTGGGCCAGGGAAGGGCGACCTCCTATAATCGTTCCTGGAGACACATACCCTGCTTTTAAAGGTGGCCTCTTCATGCCCAAGTAGGGACTATTTTTCCGCTAAGTTTAAAGAGCTAGAAGCAAAGGGCATCAATAATGCATTTGAAAATTTAGCTTAAGGGCCCAGTCTAAGAACTTCTTATTGATAGGTCTAGAATAGGCTGTGTTTCCAAGGGCAGAAAACGTTGTGTTTTCATCTTGCCAGACAAGAGATCTGAGATTGGGATGAGTTTGATAGACAACTCAGATCTAATTGGAAACCAAAGACTCCAACAGAATATCGCAGAGGCTGAACCTAAGGAGGTCTCTGAAGGAAGTGTCAAGCAACTTTGGGGAGGGGAGGTGATGGTGTGCTGGGTCTCCAGCCTGACGAGGCAGTCTGGCCCTAACAGAAGGTCTAATCTCAGGGATGAGAAACTTATACCTGCCCTTCTTAGCTTCTTCGTGGCAGGTGGGTGGCTGGGGGTGACAGATTTGTGATCCAAGGCAGAGCTTTGTGGGCGATAGCTGTTCCTGGCTCAAGTCATTTTGTATGAGCTCGAAGAACATGTTCAAATATAAGATCTGCCAACTTAGCATCTGCCACCTTATGCCTTATCTTTTTCGTCTTTAAATTGGTTATAAATAACAGCAGGCGACTCTCTTGGGGATAGTTGTGGGTATTAAAAGTACCTACACTATGCCTAATGTATTGGAGAAGCCAGTAAATGCCAAATGCTGTTGACCGTTTTTATAATTACTTGTTAAGGACTTTTTACAAGAGTCAATAGAAAGACCCATGACAAGCTGGGCATTGGTGGTACATTCCTTTAATTCCACTTGGGCGGCAAAGGCAGGAGGATCTCTCTGTGAGTTTGAGGCAGCCTGGTGTACAGAGTGAGTGCCAGGACAGGCTCCAAACCAATACAGACAAACCCTTTCTCAAAAAAAAAAAAAAAAAAAAAAACAGAGAGAGAGAGAGACCAATAACATATTTAGCATGTACCACTATCAACTGAGGAGAAAAGCTGTTACAGAGATAGTAAGGACCCATCCCCTGATTCTATGACTTACTGCATAAGAAATAACACGAACAACTATCTTTTCTTATATACCAGACATGTATACATGTGAGATCATTATATAACAAATGCTTACACTATGCCAGACTTTGCACACATGCATGATACATTTTAGCTGAAAAACCCATGAGGTAGATACTTTCATACCAAGTAAGAGATGCAAAATCTGGCAGGAGGCACCGACACTGCAGGGTTTTCCGAATGGTGCAGTTCCCAGGTATTCTGTTATGAGTGGTGGCAGCATACCAGCTTGAGCTCTACACACACACGCACATACACACACACACACACACACACACACACACAATGGTACATTGAATTGTTCTGCAGACATAGGCATGCCTTTCTACTAACTTATATGCCAACACACACTTTTCCCTCTTTTATTAGTGAAAGCTTTGTTTGGATCAATTGGATCTTAACAGACATAATAGCTTGCAGCCCCAAGTAGGCCACACCCCTCTGCTTATGGCATGAGAATCCAGCCCAACCTGGCATGGCTTGCTGCCTTTGGTAAAAGGCAGCACATAGCATCAGGTCGACCCAAGCAGAACACGGATGGCATGAACTAGCCAAGTTCACCAGGGCCGTCAGGTTCACCCAAGACAGGACTGCTAATGTTCCACAGGTCCATATCCTTGTGAAGTCAGCAATGTTGGGAATTTCATGGCGTTTAGCTTAGGGCTTGGTTTGGGCCCCATCTCCCCAAATTTTTTGAGTTTTAGGTATGGGAGCCCAGGAAATTTTCTAAGGAAATTTCCCTCTAGGAAATTATGCTATTCAGCTAGACTTAGAACTCACCAATCTCTTAAAGATCCTCTAAGCTGAGGCCTGGAGAATAAATGACACATGTTCACAGTTAGGGTTAATGTCAGTAGCCCTGGTACCTCCGATTAATACTCTGTCTACCTTATTATGCTGCTCCTTTTAAGAAATTAGTGTGGATGAAGAAATTCTTTCGATCTCCATAGCTTGAGATGCCCATGGTCAGGAGACTTTGGAAGCCACGTTGCTGCCGACCTTTGGGATCCACTGATGAAAGGAAGCATGCTGCAGAAGAAATATATTGACTTTGGTTGTAATTGCATTTACTGTGCCAAATGACTCAGCTCAGGGTAAAAACACGGTCACTGAATCACGCACTTTAGAATGAATTTAAAGTATGATATTCTTTTTCAACTTGGGAAAGTGTATGCAATTTCTAGGCAATTATTTCCCGTAAGAACGAAAGTGAAAGTGGCTGTTTCATCCTCTTAGTGTTCCAGCAGCTTCTCCCTCATTAGTGAACTCCTTCCTCTTGAGCTGTGGAAATGCCCTCAAAGTACAGATCCGTTACAACCCAAGTCCGTCTCGCAGGCCTGACAGCAATACAGATTGGCAAACCGAAATGCCTGTCTCCACCGAGACCCAGACGGAGTCACATTTATTGAGCAGCTGCTATGTGCCCAGTACTATGCTGACTGCTCCCACCCCTGCCATCTTATTAAATGTGCGGGGATTGACAAGGAGTGGGCAGAAATCTGCCAGCCGCGTGGAAGTGGAGGAAGAGCAGTCTGTGATAGCTTGAGGCCATTTTAGCCAGCTCCTGTGACATTTCTCTATTTGCCCAGGCTGTCCTGCTTAATTGCCCCTAGCTGAGACGTGGTAAAAACTGTCTTTTTTGTCATCTCACCCTCTAGCCAAAACATCACCTTTTCCCATTCTGTTTACTTTTACAGAGGCAGTTTAAGTAAGCCAGACAGGGTGCTAAATGTTCCTCTCCAGAATCAGCAGGAACAGGACTCTTGGCCCAAGGCTCTTGCTGCTTCCCACTGGGTCCTTACGGTTCACATCACCATTTGGCATTTCTCCCCCGGTGTAATTTCTCCCACCCATCTTGGCTTTAAAAATGCAGTACTCAGGCCCTGCAGTGTTGTTCCTACAGTGCACCTGCTCTGGCCTTGCTGTAGGTGAGGGCTGAAGTTGTGCAAGTCTCCTACCATCACCATCGCCCCATCCTTCCTCTCCTGCTTTTTCTTCATGGATGAAGCTACAAACACTTGCACATGCACAAACCACAAATAACCCATATGCTGATGACATCTGCTGAGAATTCTCTGTGCCCTTGGATATGGGCATCTCAGCCTTCCTGTTCAGATGGAGACAAGTAATGGGAAGTGGTGAAGGGCTTAGAAAATCAGAAAGGTCACACTGGGACCGATGGCCCCTCACCTTGAGGTGCTTCATGGCTGGATGCCACTATGCCAGTGGGCCAGAGTTGACCTTGCTTCTGCATTTTTGGAAGCAATAAACCCATCTTTTGTATGTAATCGCTAGATGCTTATAAAGTATAGAAACGAGACAAAGGCAAACAAGAAGGAGGAGGAGTGGGGAGGGGGGACATTGAAAACCTTTATGCACCAAATAAGACAAATTCTACTCTGTGCCATTTGCTAAAGCAAATACAGCCAAACCTGATATTCCAGTTCAGTCCTCTCCCGCAAGCCATCTGTATTTGTCTTGACCTCTGTGCTCTTTCTGCCTAAAGCCTCTTGTACAAAGAGGTGCGACAAAGTGATTGTGAGCACATGGGGCAGAACATCAGTGTGTAAAGACAGTTGCCAGCTGTGCAACCCTGGACAAAGGGACCCAGCTCTTTAAACTTCCAATTCCTCACTCCTAAAGGGAAAAGACCCATGCTATTGACTTCACGGAAAGAGGAGAAGACATTCATGTCTCATGATACTAGCACAAAGTCCCAGAGAGACGAAGTTGCCAGTAAATGTCAGTTCTCACTGTTCCCATCTGCACTTAGCCATTGCCACCCAGCCTTGATTCTACATCCTGCTTTCCCAGGTTAACATCCTGACTCTGGCTTTCTACCTGTGTAATCTGTGGCCACGTAATGGATGGCTTTAACCTTGGAGACTTAGTTTTCTCATATGTACAGTGGAGGTAAGCCCAGCTGAGTTACTTGGAAGAAGTAGGGAGCCAATAACAATGTGTGTTTGTTAGGAGAGGGTCTGACAGAGAGTCTAGTACTTAAAGTGAAGGAAATGCATCTGATTCTGGCAGCTTGCACAGTAAACACAGTCAACAGAGGAAGTGTTTATCAGTTACTTGTTCCAGCCTTCAGGATAACTCTGTAGTTCCTCTTGGCTTTGTTGATAAAGTTTTATTGGGGTGTAGACAACCCCATTTGCTTATGTCTTGTTTTAGAGCTCTCATGGTAGATAAAGCAGGCTCAGCAAGCTTAACTTAATTTTATGATCTTTACCAGAAAAGCTTATTCAGTCTAGGAGTAAAAGCTTTCTCTGAGTAGATGTGTATCAGAGATTGTTCATACTCTCCCGGACACCTAAGAAATGAACATGAAAATTATATTTGGAAATTAATTCAAAGTCACATGATCCAATATTTTTTTATCCGTGTCACTCACAAAAGGGTTAAATGGACTGGTTTTCCATGGTTATCTTTTAAATACCACCTTCCCACCCCCAACTCTGTTGTTTCAAAAAACAGCCACTTATTTTCATGCAAAAATTTGCTGGGGGGATGGGGTGACTCCAACTCATATCACTCATCATCCTCTTGGGACCTATGATGTGTTCTTATGAAATCAGCAGAAACGAAACAGGGAACAATCATCCTGTTAGCATGGGTCCAAAACAATTGAAAATGCCATTAAATCTCCTAGCTTTTGATTGGCCAAAGAAAGTCACATGGTTAGAGGCAACTTCAGGAGGCAGCATGAGGCGTTGGCAAGAAGACAGATGAGGTATGGCTGAAGCACCGGGTGGGGCCCGTGAAGCGTGTGTAACACCAGTATCTGCTCTTAGTGAGTGGTACTATAACTAATTGTACCAAGTCAGATCTCCCAATGGTTGATATGTGTTTATGTTTCTTTGCACAGCATAGCAGCATCTTTTATTGGAGTGTCGAGGACATACCATAGCTACAGTAATTTGTCTCCCTATTTGTTAGAACTGACAAGTGTGTGATAGCTACCATTTATTGGGCAACTACTAATTTTCAGACCCGATGCCTGGTGTTTTCTAGCTCACGCCTAAACACTTTCAGCTGGCCTTTTGGGTGTGTATTATTTTACCTATTAATCCTGTTTCCACTTGGGAAAAAATGAGAATCAGAGAGAATCCTCCAAATTATTATCACTCCAAAATGGCAAGTTTTGACCCCAAACCGCAAACCAAGTTGCCAGCATCAGTTGTGGATGAAACATTTTAGGGTGAGAAGGATGGATTCTGGGAGGAAAGTCAATGGAGAGTTGATAAAAGCAATGAGCTTGGAAGTGTTTCATGGCTCATGTTGGAGTCCCAGGGCCTTACTGAATGTGCTCTGTCCAGCAGGTTCTGCACGGAAAGTGAAAGTTTCTGTCTGTTCGTATGAGTGGGGGTGCACACCGTACTGCAACACGTGTAAAAGACAACAGAACAACCCTGGGTTGTCTTCACCCTCTACCTTGCTTACGATAGGGTGTCTTGGTGCTCAACATGTATGGCAGAAGAGCTGGCTGTGACCTTCCACGGGGTCTCCTGTCCCCACATCCCGTGTCATATCTTTGTCAGGGGAACACTGAGATTACAGCCTCTAGTTAGTGTGTCTGGCTTCACATTGATGCTGGGAGTCCGGCTCAGCTCTTCACATTTAGGTATCAAGCCCTTTCCCTGCTGAGCCATCTCCCTAGCCTCCAGCATCTCTCTGTTATAGTGAGGGTGTTAACATCTGCCAGTAGAGGATGTTTTTCTTGGCTGTAGATGGTGTCTTTTCCTTCTAACCGCTTCCAGATTATCTATCAGAGTTAAGTGCGGCACAACCGTAGGCAAAGGTCAGATAGCTGGGCCAGTTCTGTCCAGATACGTGTCCAAAGTGTGTAGAGCATTGATTGCATGACAGTTTTACCTTGACGTAGTTCTCCCAATCTCGCTCAGCCAAGTCAGACCGCTACCTACAGCTGTGCACCGCCCATCTCTGTGGGCTTCCCCTCCCCTTCCCCCCTCCCCCATCATTCACCTACTTGCTCTACATCTGTGAGCTAACTCTGTCTAAAGGAGACAGCTTTCCATGTTTTCCAAAGGCTTCTCAACCTCACCCATACCTGTCTCTTCCTTCAGCCGGACGTGGGGCAATTGTACAGTGCTCCTTGGATCTCTGGATTTAGTGTGGCACGGTTCAATAAGACTTTACATTAAATTTCCTGTTTTTTAAATGACCGTGTGCTTTCTGTCTGCTGATTAAACCCACAATGATACATACCTTCAGTCTAAACATACCCATTAGTAAATCAGACATTTACCTTCTGCTTAATTCATTTTCTAAGATTCTATATTCACTGTCCTTAATTCCTTTTCTCCCAGCATGCCATTGGGTATTTATGGAGGACTGACTGGGTGCCTTGAAACGGTACACGGCTGGGAAGACTGTGCGCAGGGCGCGCCCCTTAGCTTGGAGAGACAATGTGGGTTAAGGCGTTGCTTCTGGGCATGCTCCCACTGGTAAAACGCCTGCTTGAAGAATTCGAGTTTCTGTTCTTAGCTGTCACTCAGGTGCAGTCAACCTTGTTTGGTTGTTTATTTTTTGCTTGTTTGCAAGACATGATTTTGTATTGATCTCGAGCTTGCCTATTTGACTATGGCAGAGCAGTTACAGAGCTTGCTGGCCCCTGCTTCCTCAGGCCTAGATTACAAGCTTCTGTGACCGTTTCCAGGTGTTCAGGGTGATCAAACTAAGAGATTATATTCAAATCCTCCTGCTTGTGAGGCAAGCACTTTGATGACCGAAACTCCTGAATTGATTTCTTTAAATATGTGAGGAACGTGCGCTTCTGTAAAACCATAAAAATAAAAGTTACAAACATAAAGAGGTCTCTTTTATTTCCAGTATCAGAGTCCACAGCCACCTAAATATGGTGCAAAACTGTTGTAGAAGTTTCTAAGGGCTTACCTCAATTTCCAACCTTATGTCGCCATGGTCTGGTAACTGTGTGGTCTCCTCTTCTTTAGGTTAGTTTATCAGTGTCAGGAGTTTTTGTAATTTGCCAATCGGATTCTCTCTGCCCCCTTTGCTTATATCAGGAGTTCATTTTAGTTCCCCAAGGCACGGGGGATTCTCATCCATCCCTCTGTGTCTGTCTATGTCACTGCTTCTTCTCAATCCCTCCCTTCATTCCATCCTCGCCCACTGCCTTGATTTTGTTTTCTTTATCATACCCACAGCCCCTCTTCCGTTTATCCGGAGGTAGTGACTGTGGCAGAATAGTGTTTCCATGTTTCCCTGGGCTCTTGGCCACTGATCCATAAACCATGCAGGACCACTCTCCCTCTCTGGGTCCACAACCCATGTTTGCAGCTGATAAGAGCCAGGAAAAGGATTGTTTGCATTTGTCATTTGCCTTGATAGCATGCCTTGCACCTACCAGTAAAGCCAAAAGCCATGTATCAAAGCCTGAATTCAACCAGTCATCCAGGAAAATACAAATGATCTGGCGGCGATGTCCATAATTACAGCTTTGACTGGTGAAATGGAGGCAAACTATGGTACCCAGCCTCCCTGTCCCTCCATTCTAAAGTGGTATGCCACACTCATGCTCTTAATTATTACCATTATACTAGTCTATCTAAAACTATGTTTGTAAATTTCTTCACAGTCTATGGTATTTCCATTGAGTTTGTCCCCATCTTCCCTCTGGGTTTCTGCCCTGCCTTCCCAGCTCTGTGTTTCGGCCAAAGATTTATTCTGTATTCTGGGCGAGCTTATCTATTGTTGGTGTTTGCTAGCTTGTAATAGAAACACCCAGCCACCAAAGTGGGAGTTGAAGCTGTATTACAATGATGCTGCCCCAATTTTACAGATGCTGCTCCGTGCCAGAGAGCTTTAATAAACGCTCAAGGTCACAGAGCAAATCCAATGTAGAGTCGGGGGGTGGGACCAGCTGTTGTGAATTCCGAGCCCACATCTCTTTTCATTGTATCAAGCTGCCTCTCAAAACCACAAGAGATACTCTTATCAATGTTGTTTGGTGGGCGTTCAGTTCGTGGCAGTCGATACTGTCAAATGAAATCTCCAAATGCCAGAAGTATGCTGTCAGATACTCTTCACCTTCATGAACTCCAGCGTTACAGGCAGCAGCTGCACAGATGCGACCAGGAAATCCACAGCTAACCCTTAGCACTGGTTGTTAAAAGTATGTCTTCTTGGAAGTTGTTCTAGGGTGACAGTGATCAATGCTGGCATTCATTAAAACAGCAGTGACAGAAACAACAAAAGCCACAACCCACCTAAAACAGTCCAAGTTACCAGAGCGACAGTTCTATGGAGAACATAGAAACCCTGCCCCAGATAGTCCAAAGCATTCAATCCAAAACAATGGTGGCGTTGAATTACGTTCCCCAAATATCATTCTTCCTTTCCTCCCTTCCTCCTCCCCTTTCCCCCCGAACAGTCTGACTACTTCTCCCTTCCTTTTTTTATTTGGAACTTGGTGGGGGGAAATAGGTAGGATTGTCAAGGAAGAGTTCCCAAGAGACTTGTGAAACACTGTTAATATCCCAAGCCAATAGGGGATGCAGTGGTCATTGCTTATAACCATCCACGTTACACTGGACATCTACGCACATTTTATGCTTCAGTAATAAACTGACAAATCATTGAAAACAGGAAGGCAAAAGCTAGCTTTGGGTGACAAGTTGACATGGAGGATAATGAAGGAGGAAACCTTAAATTGAGTGTGAAGGAATAGTCACCTGCCAGGAGACATCCTTTGGGACAGAGGTGATCACAAATCTCAGGCATGTCCAGTGGGTGCATCTGTATGTTAAACATGAGAGAGAGGCTTGTCTTCATCCCTGGAAGACCCTTGCTGCCTCTGCACCCAACCTTGTTTCCTGGGGACTCGATTTCCTCTCTGAGTGCCTGTATCTACTTGATGGTAGAGGCTAGCCCTTTGTCCCTCCCCCCAAATTTGGTAGCTGGACGAATTATTTTTTTATCTATCCTCCTCAGTAATTTCCTGTTAAAATCAATTCATACTTGCTGTTTCTAAATTCATCTTTTACTGAGTATATACAAAAAACTGCATTTCTGTATGACATTTTCCTGGATACATACCATTTTATTTTGCTGCACTAATTTGCTGTCTCATCATGTTTTAATGTCATATAGTCCATTCTCCCCTCTCCCTCCCTCCCTCCCTCCCTCCCTCCCTCCCTTCCTCCCTCCCTCCCTCCCTCCCTCCCTCTCTCTCTCTCTCTCTCTCTCTCTCTCTCTCTCTCTCTCTCTCTGTCTCTCAGACTTCTGTGTCTTTTCCATTTGTGTGTTTTTGTTAGCATCTTCTACTTCTTCCTTCCCTTAGACACCTTCTCCCTGCCACCCAGCCCTCTTACTACTTTAATGCCTTATAGCTTTTCATCCAGATTCGATGTCTGGAACAAAGTACATGACAGTTATATTTCTAGGCTGGCTAATTTCACTTAATGCCTTTTTCCCACAGGTGTCATATTTTCATTCTTCTTTATAATTGCTTAAACTGCCCTTGTGTATATATATTGATGTGCATCTAGGCTGCTCCCAGATCTTAACTTGTGAACAGTGTTGAGTTAACACACATGTATGTCTAGGACCTCTGTGTGCTGACTTTAGTTGCTTTGTGCATATAACCAGTTGTGGTACATAGGAATCATATGATCACTCCTTTCTTAGTGTTTTGAGCCTCCATTTTGATTCCTGCAGTGTCTGTGTTCATTTACATTCCCTCTAACTGTGACTAAAGGTTCTACACTATTCTCTGTCTTCTTGATGTCAGCCATTTGACTGGGGTAAGATGGAACCTTAGTGTATGTAGTCTTAAATTCTATTTCCCCGATGACTGAGGATGTTTTTTTCGTATCTTTATTGGCAATCTGTATTTCTTTCATTGAGAAGTGTCTGTTTAATTCACTTGCTCATTCATTGATCTGCTGATTCCTGATTTTGCTAGTTGAGTTTTAGAGTTCTATATAGATTGTAGATATCAATTCCCTGCCAGCTATGTAGTTGGAAAAGACTTTCTGCCATTTTGTAGGCTCATTCCTTTCTTTTTAAATTTCACACTACCCCTCTTGCCTGTTACAATTATTCCCTGAACTGTTAGAATCCTTTGCACAAGTCCTTGCCTATTCCTGCATACAGAAGTGTTTCCTCTGCTATCCTGTAGTCATTTCAGACCTGCAGGTCTTATATAAAAGCCTTTGGTTATTTTGATTTGGCTTTTGTGCAGGGTGAGATATAGGTATCTAGTTTCATTCTTACCCGCACAGGTATTTAGTTTTGTTGTCACCTCCTGTTGAGAAAGCAGTCATTTTGTCATCTGTTTTTGGTACCTTTGTCAAAACAGATCTATTGCTGAGTCCCTCTCTTCTGTTCCATTGGTTCACATGTCTGTCTTTATGCTATACCATATGTTCTTTGTTACTATGGTCTATGATGTTTTGAAATACGATATTGTGGCGCCCCAGCATTACTCTTTCTGTTTAGTATTTGAACTACTCATTGTCTTTGTGCTTCTGTGTGAATTTTAAGATATTTTTTCCTAGTTCTGTGAAGAGTCACATGAACTTTGGGGAGGACTTCACAGAATCTATAGTCACTTCGTTAGTGTACCAGTTCTCACAGTTTCTTTCTTCCTTCCTTCCTTCCTTCCTTCCTTCCTTCCTTCCTTCCTTCCTTTCTTCTTCCTTCCTTCCGTTCTTTCTTTCTTTTTCTGATCCATGGACACATGATACCCGTGGTTCCCATAATATAAGAGATTTTTATTTGAAAATTTTATTTGTGAGGATATAGACATATGTCAAAATACAATAGCAAACAAAAGCACTTAAGAAGCCACAAAGTTTGTATAATAAAGTCATTTTGTCATCTCAATTGTGAATTTTTGTCTCTTCTCCCAGAAGGCACTGAAGTTTTCTCAGCCAGAGGCAGGAAACTTTCTTCCATGATTCTAAATAATAGCTTCAGCTCTTTATCTGAAAAGCTAATCTTCGTTCCATGCATAGATTAGGCAGGCAGTATTTTAAACATGTTACTCACATTATCACATTTAAGTCTCTCTCTCTCTATATATATATATATATGTGTGTGTGTGTGTGTGTGTGTGTGTGTACATATCACACACCTAGTAGTTGAAAAAAACTAAGACTTGAATCCAGGAAACTTACTTTCAAAGCCCTTGTCTGTCTGTAAGCCTACTTGTGTCTTAGAATGTGCATAAACCATGCAGACCTAAGGCTGGGAGCTTCTCCAGGTTCCCTAACTCTGGTTCCTTTCTGAGTCCCACCTTCTAAAGATGGCCCACCCAGTGTTGTATTGACAGTCCTGTTCTTAGACACTCCTCTGTTATGTTATATATAACATATATATATATATATATATATATATATATATATATATATATATATTCAGCTTCAAATATGCATGTTTGGCCTCCGCTCTGGCTGCCACCCAGAAATTCAACTCCTGTCCCAGGCTGTCTTCTGTCATTGAAAATCCCTCCCTCATCCATTTTCCACAGATTCTTCCCCTGAGTTTTGACATCTTTCTGCACAGACTTGAAATATGCTCACTTTCATCTTTCATTCACTTATTCATTCAACAATTGTTCAGCAACTTATTATGTGTTGCTAAGACTCAGGAGGGTACATGGATGAATAATTCATCTCCCACATTCTCCAAGGCATTCACAGTCTCTTGGGGTATGAAGGCATGAGGATAAATTCACTGCACTGTAGTAAATGCTTTGGAAGGGGTATATATAAACAATATCTCAACCTTCCAAATGCTGTGAGCCTTTAGTACATTTCTTCATGTTGTGATGACCCCCCCAGCAAAAAAATATTTTCACTCCTACTTCATAACTGTAATTTTGTTATTGTTATGAATCATAATGTAGATATTTTTGGATATAGAGGTTTGCCAAAGGGGTCGTGACCCAGAGGTTGAGAACCACTGCATCAGAGGAAATATATCTGTGAGTTAATTGATGAAGAGTTGGAGTAGGTTTGAAGTAGACATTACTTTGGATGGGTGGAACTTTCCTAACTCTTCAGGATAGAAGAAGGTCATCCCAAAAACAGCAAAGAACATGTACGTAACCTAGTCTGGCAGAGATTGACAATGTAGAGATTTTCATTGCTGTTACATACTATGGATGGAATCCAAGGATTCTCCCACACTGCACGGGCACTCTCCCAATAAGCTACATCATGAACACCCCTTCCTTTTTATTTATGATGGAGCGTTAATAAGTTGCCAGTCTAGAACCTTCTTTGTATCCTGGCCAGACTTTGAACTTAGGGTCTTCTTGCTTCAGCCTCCTTAGTAGCCTGTGAATATGAAGAGTTACTTTGTGATTCATTCATATCGATGAATATTTCTCCAGTGCCCCCACCTTGTGGACAGCCTCAGATCAGATTCTGTGAGACTGTGTATGCCCTCACGAAGCATAATGTCAAGCAGTTGTTCTTTACAGAAGATGCTATTGCCTGTCTGTGGGCATATGGAATTCTGACGGTGGTTGTCACAATAACTAGGATGTATTAGCTATAGTCATGTCATGTGTTATTACTAGGAATTAAAAAATATCCTTCTCTAGAGGCTAGTGCCTTGTTTAAGAAACCCTATGAAAAAGACAGAAATTCTATGTACACATGCACACACATACGCATGCATATACATATGTGCACACACAATTATATACATGCACATGAGGACATGTCTATATACACACAGATATATGTTTGTGCACACAGGCACACACACACACACACACACACACACACACAGGGATATTTTTTTTCACACAGAAATTCATTAGAGCTCCTTCCAAGTTTAGTTAGCCAAAGACAAAAAACTTTCCAGAAGCAGTTCACCCTATCTTTTAATGGTTTTAGTTGTTCTCTTGTTCACACTGCCCCCCAAAGGGCTGGTATGCTACAGCTTGGCTTATGTCAGCTTGCCTGTTTGGTTGTTTAGCAAATGCCTTTCCCATCGTGGATGTCTCTAAGAGTCATTCATATGATGTTTCCAAGAACTTCTTGTTCCTAATCTTCCACTGTTTTCATTGGTTTATTTACTTTTTGCTTTTTGTTGTTGTTGTTGTTATTGTTTTACTTCTGGGCCATGACCAACCATGCAAGTTATTCACAATTGTCCAAAGGAAAGTGAAACAGATAAAAATTAGCCAAGAAAAGATTTACATATAGTTAAGAAATGCAAATGTTAAATCTCCTGGGAACCTCCTGTGGAGTCAGGAGCGTGGACTACTTTCCCTGTTTCCACACATACAGTAATGCCCACTGAGCACTGACCATTGGGACAGCTCAGTAATGCCTCTGTGTCCAGGGTTTTATATTGAGGGTCATTATGTAGATGTGATTGATTGATTAATTGGTTGACTGGTTGATTGATTGATTGGTTGGTTGATTGATTGGTTGGTTGATTGATTGATTGGTTGGTTGATTGGTATTGCTCATATGCTTATCCTCAGGGCAACTGGTACCATTAAATCCTCACTACTGTTGATCTTCCTGGCACTACCAGCTTTTGCAATAAGGGGTAGGCAGCCCCCATCTGAATTTCATTATTAGTAACTACTCCAAGGCTCCTAACAAGAAGACAGTGCCTCTCAGGAGCCCAGGACAAAAGCAAGGCTTAATTCCTTTTGGTGCTACTGTAAATTGTTATGTGAAGGAGAGTGCTTTGATTGTGTTTGTTTTGGGTTTTGAGAAAGGGTCTGTGTCTCAGGTTGACATAGATAGACCTCAATAGTCATGCTTCAAATTCACTCCAGTCTTTCTTCATTAGCCTAGCCTATCTAGTGCTGGGTCACAGATGTGAGCTACCCGTGCCTAACTTGGGCTTGTTCTGTTTTTTAGAAGTCACAAATATCTCTGTCACAATGGGAATGGACAGATTGTATAGTGACAAGACTGTTGGTGTTGAACCCTGGACCTGTGCAGGTGTCTTACATGTCACAGGTAGACATGTTGAAACAGAATATTCAAATCCCTTATGTATGTTGTCTCTTGAACCCAGAGAGACATATGAGATGTTTTTCTCCCTTCCTTCCCAAGGCTAGAAACACAAAATAGCATGGTTTTTTTTCCATTGATTATGGAATGGGGTATCTTGGTAGGTCCCAGGCCATGGAGGCCAAAAAATTGCTGCTAAAGTAAGTGTCCCATGGATTCTCATGCCTCCGATCAATCTGACAAACATAGCTTGTGGTATCCAATTCACATGTGGTTTATGTAGAGACCAAAGTCATGTTGTAAAGAATGTCAGGTGGTCTAGGTATTTTCATATGGAATAATAGAAAGTTGTGGATTTACACAGCCCCGAGATGAAAGCATAAACATATGTGAGCTTTAGTCTTGTTTGATTTCTAGTCACTTCAGGTCTCCTCTCTGGATGGGGATGGAGGAGTGTTATTTATGTTAGCACAGCCACCTATTCTAGGTACTTCTGCAGAATCAAAGCTTCCAGGGGCATCTGCACACTCAGTGTTTCCAAATGCATCCGTCCAAATATCCTATCTCAGTATTTTCATTCCATTTCTTTCCAATGAGAGGGCCCTGGCCTTGGCATAGAGTTACTAGGATTGAGGAGTTAGCCTTCAGAGAGCTTTCATACCCTTATGATTAAGTCCTGGCCTGGTCCTCAGCCTTTTCTGCCCTCTGGCTACAGGAGATAAGAGTCTTTTTTTTTTTTTTTGTGCTGCCAAGGGGGTGCTTTGGTTTTTACAGTTCGCCTTAAACTGGGGATAAAGCATCCTCCAGCCTTCATTGTCTTCCCCTATTGCATTGAGAACTGTGAATAAGACCCATTGGATTAGAATTCTTCTAGTCACCATTTCCTGTACACTTCTCTGGCTCCTTAGATAGTGTGTGTGTCAGTGGATTTTCCCTCACTGGTCTCCATCATGGCTCAGCATCAATGACAGTTTTGAAAATGATACCACTGCAACTTGCAAAGGAGGCTCCTACCATACTTTCAAGGAGTCAGACCAGCACCCAGATAATGCATCTCCAGAATTTCATTTGGAGCTACCTTCCTAAAATGGGTTCTGGTACCAATGTTCTATTAGGCCCAATTTCCTCAAGAAACAGACACTGTGAGGTAGAAATTTGCAAGTGAACATTATTTGGGTGATTTCTTGGGAATAACTTGTCAAGAATGAGGGAAAAAGGATCAGAGAAGGGAAGAAGGGGTACTGAGATCAACTTGTGTCCCAACAGGTTCATTAGCCGGTAATCTGAGAATTTATGCCGTTGTGACCATTCTTCAAAGCTATCTTCATTAGAGCTGGGAGGCTGGGCCATTCTAACCCTCATCACCCAACTCATCACCCTACTCCATACTAGGTATGGAGTACCCTAGAAAGGTCTTTCCTTGGGATTGACACTTGTTTTTAGTTGAGGACAATGAAAGGCTTTAGCTAGAAGATTTAGGTTGTAAAACCCCATGCGTCTGAGGTTACGGGGAAGTTGCTCACAGCACCCTCTGCACTCAGTAACCAGTGACATTTAGATATGCTATTACTCAGCCTTGGAGTGACCATAAATATACAGCAACTATAAATATACAGTTCACTTTTGTTGGGCATATTTGTATTTGAGAGAATGGAATCTTTGTTGTCAATCTCTGAGGTTTCAGCACTTATTTATAACTTAAATCTAGCCATTTAAACCTAATATGTCCTCTATAGTAGCATTTGTTCTTATTAACATTAATATTTTAATTCATCTATTCTATGGGTAATTATTTCTAAATGCCACAGAAAGGCAGTGAGATGGATTCATAATTAAAAGTGATTGCTGTGCAAGCTCAGTGTCCTGAGAGCAATCTCCAGAACCCCCAAATAGGTGGAAGGAGAAAGCAGATTCTACAGAGTCGTCCTCTGAGCTCCACACATGTGCTGTGGTATGCACACACCCGTGCTTACACATACACATCATCACCGTCATACAAACACATACACACAAATAACAACATAAATTGTAAAGTAAATAAGTACATACTATGAGAGTAGGTAAGTGCTATGTTCGCAATACAAAGTGAAGACCAACCCAGGATTCAGCTAGAGTCTACCCAAACACAAACCTACATGTTCCTTTTTTTGCAAAACCACATATTGCATGGAAATACACCACTAAAATATACTGTGTCAACATGGAAGATGCCCTTGGGAAAGGTATGTGCTCTTTGTGAGCTAAAATATAGGTGAATGTGCTTATCTGAACTTTTCTGGAAACAACTGAGAATAGGTTTTGCTATTTTAGGAAGACGATGACAAGAAAAGGCCTAATGACCAAGGGAATAGTAAATAACCACACTATTAGAGATGGGGAGAGGGGAGGCTAAAGCCTGGAGTAGAGGATCATTGTTACTTTCTTTGTTTTGGACTTGGGATAAACAGGGGAACATCTGGTATTCTCCAGTTAGGCAAGGCATCCATCAATAAGGCCCCTAGTCACCACCCGTAATATTGATGGGTTTGACTTTATCGAAGATTTCCCTTTGATTCAGATCCTATAGACAATACTGTTTGTAGAAAAAGAAATGAGTATGTCTACAACCAACCAGAGATTATTTATAATAAAACAAGACATCATTGTAAAGCATCCATAAAAATAGAAAAATGAAATTAGATATACAGTGGGAAGGGATAAATGGGACATTTTTGAAGAATAGATCTCATTGTCTAATAAATATGTCAGGATAATTGACATCATAGTCATCAGAGAAAATACAAATTAAAGCCACAAAGACTTTATATTCAACAGATGGGCAAAAATTAGTGTGTTCAATCTTGGAAAGCCATGACAAAGATGTGAAGATATGGGGTCCTGCATGCGTGACAGAGGAATATGTAATAGGAGCCAGCTTTCTGCACAGAATATAACTGTGTGATACAATTAAACGTGCAGATCTCACATCCAGGAAGTTCATCTCCTCAGATGGACCTCGGACATGCTGGCTCAGGTACATATCAAGGCGCTTGTGATGTTGTTCATTTGAATGTGTCTGTGAAATACTCCGTGCTTGCTCAGCCTATAACACGTCTGCCACTGCTAGAGTAAATGCCTCTCCTGGTTTCCTGGCTGGGCTCAGATACTCTCGCTGTGACTCTTGGGCCATGGTAGAACAACCCTCTGAGTAAAGCACTTCCACGAGGGTTCCAGTGGAGTTTTATGAAGCAATTGAGATGTGAAAGATGGTGCAGGAGTCAGATGGTGTGTGAGTCAGATGTTAGTCAGTGGAGTGTGCTCCAGCTCCCCTTGGCTCCTGCCTCCCTCGGAGCCTACAGCCTGCCTTCTGTTCTTTTGTTTCTCATCAACACTACCAACAGAGGGTAAAGAGAGGATAAATACTGGAGAGGGTGATTCTCTATGTACTTTTGGGGTGCCTAGGAGGTCTTCCTTGGGCCTTAAGTCAATAACTTGATTCCCCAACAGATCCCCAGGCCCTGTATATGTTGAAACCCAAACTCTAATTTGTAATTTAAAAGTAGCCGTTTCCCTGGAAGACCTTGTTTTGAAAGTCAGTGGCAAGAAGGGGCTTTTATTAGATGCCCAATCAAGGATGAGATGGACAGTTAGGTAAGAGACACCTTATCCATCAGTATAGCTTCCATCTTGGGTTGGGTAGCCCAAGAGGCATGATGCAAGGAAATAGTTTTCATCTGGTCCTGCTGCTGTGGCCCTTGTGTTTTTATTGTCTTATTTCTAAATGTCTGTGTATCATTGAGGCCTCTGGTGGATGGAGTTTTGGGACTCAGCTGCCGGTAGCTACACAACTCCATGGCTTTTTCTGTAAGTTAACAGGCAGCTCTTCCTATCGTGTAGTATAAGCCACTTAGCATCAGTTTCACAGATGGAACCTCTGTGAGGTCCCTGGAATCCACCCTCCCCTCCTCATCTGAACAGCTGCCACATTAATTCTGGTTCTTCTAAGCAGGCTGAACTCACTAGCTCCTACACAGCCCCCTGGCACTGGCCTCTTCTCACAACCATTCCACCCAAGGCATTCAGCTTCCCTTTCAGAAGCCGGGCTTAATATGTGCCACTTACAAGCAAGGACTCTTACAGGAGCCCAAACGCCTGCATCCCTGCTTTCCTCTGGGCTTTCAGAATTCTTCGTCCTCCCAGTGTAGCATGCAGACCCTCACCTTGCATGAGTCTCTTCCCTTAGGTGGTGAGCTGCCCTTAGGCAAGTGGGGACTTCTTGTGCATCCCCAAAGTCCATCTCAGTGCACAACTAACAGCAGGGTCCTTCCTGATTACTGAATCAGACTTTTCAATGGGAACTGCAGATTCTTATGTCTACCCACATATCCTGTTATTTCTC
Organism: Cricetiscus sungorus; assembly: GCA_030556225.1. NCBI lineage: Eukaryota > Metazoa > Chordata > Mammalia > Rodentia > Cricetidae > Cricetiscus > Cricetiscus sungorus. The sequence continues at coordinate 8,435,460 of JANBXA010000395.1, read as the reverse complement.
GAAGAGTGTATGACAAATGACAACCAAATGCCACTGCAAACAACAAACCGCGTGTTAGGGCGCTTGAGTTGGAATACAGCCACTCTTATTCTTAGTGTTTTGCATATGACATAATCGTACTAGGCAGATGCAGTGCTAATCCTCTGGGCTGCAAGGTCAAAAATATTCACTACCTGTCATTTTACACAAGTAGGCAACTCTGTGCCCACTACAAAAAGGGTAGGCATTTTGCTTTATTTTCATAGGTTCATCACAGGAGTCACAGTAAACATTTACTGAATGAATGATTCAACTACTCAGTACTTAGCTAGGAGCTACAATTCCAGCAGTTGTTTGCATTTTTGTTTTGAGATGAGCATGCTCTACAGCCGTCTGACGGTGTGTTCTTGCCTTCCATTCACTAATTCATTCAGTCAATTTCTTGTACATTAAGCTTCTGCTATGTCAGTGACTATCTTTGGCATTGAAGTACATGGTGATCAAAACTGGCATGGTTCTTATTTTTGTGGAACTCAGAATCCTGGGAGAGAGACAGACATCAACCCACTGTCGAGTGTATCTTGTTAGTCGTAGTGAGAGAAGAACCACGTAGTTCAGTAAGGACAGTAAGCTGTCAGGGAGGTCAGAAAAACTGCTCTTTGCAAGACTGAGATGGGAAACTGCAAGTTCAGGGCCAGCCTGGTCAGCTCTGAATTTAGCAGTCAGTTTGTCTAAAATAATAAATAACAATAACAGTAATAATAATACAATAGCAAACAATAGTAATAATAATAGGTCATGGATGTAGCTCAATGGTATAGCTCTTGCCTAGCGTGTGCAAGGCCCTAGGCTCAATCCCTATTACTGAAAACTAACAGATTAAAGGAAGAGTGTCCCAGGATGCAAAAGCCTATAGATGACCCTGTTTCAGAAGGAGCTTGGTAAGCATGAACAGTGATAAGGTGGAGTTGTTCAAGCCAAGAGGAGGGCTCTGAGCCCTGCTTGGGGAGGAGGGGGAGGTCAGGATGGGAGCCTTTAGGGGGCTTTCTTCTTACCTTTGGGAGAGAACACAGAAGAAGAAGCTAGGAAGTGCACAGGAAGGCGGGTGGGTGGGAGGAGACAGACATCAACACCATTAGTGTTTTTCAAAGCTTACCTTTTTCCTCTGAGACAGACAGATCTTTTTGGTGACAGCTGCCTTCAACAATTGATTGTGTATCTCTTAATAAATCAAATTCTGAAAAATGACAGTCATGTTCTTAAACATTGTGATAGTAGCACCTTGCGCTCCTTCAGCTGCTTTTACTTTTTCTAAGTCCTCGTGCAGTACTGTCTCCTTGGGTATCTATTTTACATATGATGTGTACATATGGGTGTTGGAGCTGAGACCACTTGGCCACCCCCATGCGCTGTACTCAGTAGCTTGTTCACACGCTGTCTGGATGTTGGCTCCAGACTGTTGTTTCTGGTTCTGTTCAGACCGAGCTCTCTAGGTTCAAGTGAACTTCTGGAAGATGAGCTCACAGACCTGCCAGGGCTAGGACATGAACATTTGCTGTGACGCTTTGCTCTCAAACACAGGAACCTTTGGGGGTGTTTCCCCAGCTGTGCTGTGGCTCTTCACATCTGTGTGTCCCTTTTGCTCTGTGGTAGAGAACTCTCTCCCTCCTTTTACTTGTCTTTCCATCTGGCCATGAGATGTGTGCTCTTCCCCCTTACCATCCTTCATCCTTGCCCAGTAAGTAAAACACTGCTTCTACCCCCATTCCCGATCGAACTGAACACATGTAATGCCAGCACTAACCGGGGAAGTCAAAGGTCAGTCTTTTCCATAGCAAGTTTGAGGCCAACCTGAATGACATGAGGCCCTGTCAGAAAACAAAAGAATCCTTTTACTTCCCTGCTGGAGTAATTGCCTCTCCTGGTTTTCTGAAATAAAATAAACAAAATGACGTAGTCTCTCTGTCTCTGTCTCTGTCTCTCTGTCTCTCTGTCTCTCTGTTTCTCTCTCTCTCTCTCTCTCTCTCTCTCTCTCTCTCTCTCTCTCTCTCTCTCTCTCTCTCTCTCTCTTTGTCCCCTGAGTTTAATGAGGCTGGCTAAATACATGGAGATGTCATTAAACCATGAGATTTCCTGTTGGTAAGCTGGGCCCCCAGAGTAACACCAGAAATCTCTGGAATCAGCAAGAGCTTGGTTAGCACGACCTCTTCCAGGCAGCTAGATAATACAAGAGGATGTCTTAGTTTTCTCCTTGGTACCACTCTACCTCACTCCCTTGATTTTTCAGTTGATTTAATTATTTGTATTTGAATGGCATCCCAGCCATTGCTCAGAAACAGAGGAGGGAGGATCATTCATTTCTGAACCTCATGGATCCTGCCTGACTGCAGGCAGGCTCAGATTGTGTCTAACCTAGAATCTGTTTTAAACATTTTCACTGCAGTTGGATGTGAAGCTTGAAAATGATGTCAATAAAGTAAGTAAAATCCACCTATCTGATGGAAGACATTCCCTCTGGGGTTCAACTCTGTCTTCAGAGGCCCCCTTCTTTGGTTGTCACTTTTTGTTTTATTATTTATTGTTTATGGCTTTCATTTGATTGCCAGATCTGTATTTCCCCTTTTCTTCCTTCTTGGGCATATCTTTTTTCTCTCTACATTTTTTTTTTAATTTTATTTACTCATTTATCATTCTTTGGTTCACTAACTTCTTTTTCAGTCTCTCCATGATTTCATTAATCTCTTGGTTCAGAATGAAATAGTTGGCTGTAGATAGAGGGAAAAGAGAGAGAAAGAAAAAAAAAACCCACCTAGATTCAATTTGGGAGCGACTCTGATGATCAAAGACAAAATGAGATCTGTGAACCGTGAAAGATAAGAAGTCATACAAGGCTGATATTCATGACCTTGCTCGGTGCTAAGTGTCCTGAGCATCAGTCCGTAGGAGCATAGTCTGCATCCTGTTGTCACCAGAACAAGAGGAAAGAGATTGGGGGAAAATATTATTCTAGAAATTAGATTACAGGTCTTTGACTGAAACTATTTAAATCTTAGATTTCCTCTAAGCAGAGCTGATTTCAAATCGATGACAATCCTCGTGTCTTTCAGGGCTAATGAAATAAGAGCAAAGATGCAATTTGTTTTCATTTCAAAAGCCATCCAATAAAAGTCAGTGTGGGCTTACATAAAAATCTAAATGTACCTGTTTGATTCTCGGACACCCTGTAGATGGCACAGGGAGAGTGATTCCAGTTAGCTGTGCGCTGTAACATTAAACACGCACACGACACCGCAATCCTGACATAGCCAGGGTGATTGTAAGACAAAGAAAGTTCCATTTTCACATGGTCCGGGATCAGCCATTTGAAGGACCACAGAGAGGAATTACAATGACCCATTTATTGCAAACCCCTCAGAGAAGGCCATATGCTTTGTGGCAAGCTCCAGAGTGCACAAAGCAAGCACATATCTGGAAAAAGGCACCACCCCAAATCCAGGTGACAGGAATTTTTGAAGGCTTTCCAGTCCACCAAAAGTGGGCACAGGCATCTAGGTCTAATTTGAAACACAAAGCAAGTTAAAATGCAGAGGCTCTTAGCCTAAAGTGGTTTATGTAGACTGAATTAATAAAATGGTGCTTTTATTTTCATTTTTTTTCTGTGGTTAAGATAGAATCCCTGTCCAGTGGTGGTGAAACCCCCCCCCTTAATCCCAGTACTTGGGAGGCAGAGGCAGGTGGGTTCAAGGCCAGCCTGGTCTATGGGGTAAGTTCCAGGACAGCCAAGCCTACACAGAGAAACCCTATCTTGAAAAATCAACATGAATAACAAAGGATGGAATCCCCTTTGCTTCTATAATCATAACCCTAGAGAGAGTAACCTCTTTCTGTAGTCTTGGTACTTTAAACATATGCTGCTTGGTGGCAAATTTGGCCTGAAATTCATTCTAGAAGCTTCTTCAGAAATATTTATCAAAAAAAAAAATTCCTGGAGCAAGCCAAACAATACTGTAACAGGGAATGTTTATATAGAAAGCATATCTGAATTTCTCCTTCCTCTATGCATAGGAAAGTATTGTGCCTTTAACTGCAGGCTGGTAATGTTGCTTCTGCATGAGGCCATGATGAATGCCTCTCTTTGAATAGGTCTGGCTATTTATTATGTGTTATTACCAACATCATTGTTTCCTAGCTCAGAGTAGAGATTACAGTGATTTCCATTGTAACCTCTTATTTTTCTTCATTCATAGTCCTGAGAAATGAGGTGAATTCGTTAATGTGGACACTAAAGGACACTTCAGTTCTACTGTGACCACCCACCTGGCACTATCTGACACAATGAATGGGACTATCAAGCCACTGATGATATCTTTCTGGGAGGTGGAAAGATGGATTCCTGAGACAAAGGCGTTTTGCCATATTTTATGTTACATTCATTATCCATTATTTTTGAAAGTTCTGTTAGCTTGGAAGTTGGTGTCCTACTCATGCATCCTCTTGGCTCCCCAGCCAACATTCGCCTTCCTGCTAATGACTGAGCAAAACGGACTTTAGAAAGAGGAACTCATTCTATTTATACAACGTTCAGGTTTAAGTATCCAGTACAGCAGGTGGGGAGGTGGTAGAAGCCCTCAAGAGGTAGAAGGAGTAGGATCAGAAAGAAATTCAGTCATCGTTGGCTAAATAGTGAGTTTGAGGACAGCCTGGCCTAAAGGATACCTCGCTGCAACGAACCAATGCCAAAGTTAAGGCCTCGGTTGTTGAGGAATTCCAAGGCTTTTCTTAATACTCTGCTTTTCTTCCCATCACCTCATGATTTTGTGCGTCTTGTTAGCATGTACTATTCTAAAAGATTTAACTCTGTTATAAAGCTTTCTAACCCGCGATAATGAATTCAGAAGAAACAGGGTCATGCTAGAGATGTTGAGAAGGATTGGTGAGATAACCAGTAAAACATTTAATAACATTGAGATAAGGGCAGAAGAAAAATAATGCAATGACACAGGGATGAGTTGATTAAAGTATCTACTGAATAACAGCATTGTTAGTTTGAGATTGTTAGCCCACAGATGTGGCTCCTTGAATTCCAGGGTGGGATTTCTTTTCTTTGCCTGGCTGTAATGTTCAATTCAGGCTTTGGTGGAGGGCAATGCTTCTCAAAGTCCTGAACCAGAGACAGCTAGACCAATCAGCAGGTAGTCAGTTAGAGCTGGGATCAATTGCATCAGAGGCTGCCAGGGTGGGATGTGAATTCTGTTCTACAGCCTCCTGGGTGACTGGCATAGAGCTGCCACTATGGGAGAAAGCTTGAACAATAGTTCCTGGGGTGCGCCCGGTTAGGGAAGACCACTTAGAATTCTGTACCCTGACGTTGACTTGACTTCTTGCTTATGATTTCAATGGCTTGATATCTGCAGTTGATCTAAGCAAAGGATGGAAACTTCAAACACCAGTGTTGTTTAGTTGGAGATCAAGGTAATCAGTAGCTTCTGTGTCAAAGTTCAGGTGAGCTGTTATGTAATCTGATTTTGAAGGCGATGGCTGCAGGGTCATCAGAAGATAACTCCTCCATTCCCAGGATGTTGAGGGATTGTCTGTTCATCTGTTGTTTACTGATGGATTGTTAGCTACACAAGTCTGCACTCTTCTTAGTATATCGATTTTCTTTTCTAAATTCTGGTATCGTTTTTCTGGAAGTTACAAACAGAATTTCAGCAAAACCAGACCTCCCAAGCTTTCGAAGAAACCTGTGAGTGTAGAAAGTAGGATCTGAAATGAAGCACTCCGTTGTAGAATGACCACAGAGTCCCAAGTCCCCATGAACACTCTTCCTCCTCCTGGCTCTTTTGCATGTATTAAAATTTGGGTACTGCCTGAACCTGTTAATAGTGACCTCTGCTGTTCAGAAGTGGTACTACAATAATTCAAAGAGAACAGCAATTAGGCCTTGATGGATAAGAAAGAACGATAGAAGGACATTATTTGGAACACGGAAGTGGAGTGGTTTACTGCAAATTATCTGTTTTCAAAGGAAATTGCAACGTGGGAATGTCTGGCACATCCCAAAGAAAAGTTATTAAGTCTGTCTCTCGTTTTCAAGCTATTTTATTCTTGATGTTATCTTTGACGATGCCCCGCCCCCTCCGACTGCAGGGAATAACTGGGAAGTCAGCGTGATCTCAGAATGACACATAACTTTTAGCCTTGAGCATTATTTATCACTATTTTTTTCTGGGTCACCTGAAATGACACTTTGCTATTCTGAAAGGAAGAACAAAATACAGTAATTTTATATGCCTTGAAATGAAGTAATTCTCTTAAATGCCATGAACAGTGGTGTTGCTAGAACTGAGATACCTAGTGTCCAGTCCTTGATTGAGAGTATTTGTCTACATATTATGTAAGACACGTGTTACAGAGCCCAGATGTCACATTTGTGGCATCCTGGGTAACCCCGCCTCCAGGAAGAAAGGCAACCAAGATGGCTGCTTACTCATTACTTTCTGCTTGCTCTACTACACAGGAGCTGATAGATAATTGAAAGAACACCATTTAAATTATTTTCTTTTTTCTCTCTGTGCAAGATTTATCAGTAAGTAATTTAACTACTTTAGGGGTATTATCCATTCTTAATTATTTAGCCCACTTTTTGGTCTTTGGTTGTGATTTCTATGTCCCTATCTATAGCCATACTACCTGGAACATACCAGATCTCATCTGATTTTCTCTGCTTAGAATTAGAATGTCTCTCATGTGTCTAGATGTGTATATTATAGTAGAGTAAGTATGGCCTTTGCAGTAAAATTGTAGTATTGATGGGTTCTTCCAACGTGTTTATAGTTACAAGTTAGAGATTTCGCTTCTCTGCACCTCACCTTCCTCATCTGTAATTGGAACATGTGTAATTGCTGCTGTCAAGTAAACCTCAGAGACAGTACAGGGAGAAGACAGAGTGAATGTTCACTGCCAGGCTAACAGTGCCTTCAACCATATCTGATAGCCACTTTCTGGATGAACTATGTCTTAGCTACTTTTCCATGGTGCCAATGAGTACCTCTGTCCAGTGCAGAAAAGAACTGGTGAAAAGCAAGCTCTCTTGTCTCATTTAACATTAACTGGTTCTGCAAGCCATTTCGCAACACCTCCTTAGTTTTCTCTTCTCTCCCTTAGGCTGATTATAATTCCTGTTTTTATAACTTGCATGGGTTTTTTTTTTATCTTCCTAGTTTCCTTAATAATGGGCTACATAAAGCTTGACACATACTTATTATATATCTGTATAAAGATTATGTTTTTAGCATTTTAAAAATTAGGATGTGAGAAAGTACCTTGAAGAATTTTTGTCAAAACTGAATGAGGACCTATGAGAGAAACATTACTCAGTAGCGGTTAGCATACAATTCCATTCCTTTCTCCTCCTTCCTCTCTTTCCTCCCCACTCCTTTCAGTGTAAAAGTGGGGAAAGCAGGCAGGTTGGCTCACTCTGCAACTGACAGGAATGCTAGGAGGAAGACCTTGTGATTAGACTGTGAATACAGCAGATCTTGGCTGCCAGCTTGTCAGTCTCTCACTGACATCATTTGTCCCCTAACCTAGAGTGCTACAAGTGTCTAGTCTTCACTTACAATTTCCCCGCAAAATAATTTTTTCTTGGATGTCAAACTGGAAGGGGGCATTATCCTTTTATGCAGAGCATCCTAATGTGCACTGAACTCAAGACCCCATGGGGTTCTAAGAGTGAGATGATGGAGAAATCCTCCCCTTGAGATGATGGAGGGATCCCACCCTAGAGATGATGGAGGGATCCCATCCTTGAGATGATGGAGAGATCCTCCCCTTGAGATGATGGAGGGATCCCACCCTTGAGAATGTGGAAGGATCCTACCCTTGAGATGGTGGAGGGATCCTACCTTTGAGATGATGGAGGGATCCCACCCTTGAGATGATGGAGGGACCCTACTCTTGAGATGATGGAGGGATCCCACCCTTGAGATGATGGAGGGATCCCACCCTTGAGATGATGGAGGGATTCCACCTGACTCCATTTTACTTGTCTCATCACATTGTTATGAAGAGAAACATATGTGCCTCCCATGTGGAGTTTTTGTAGATATTTCCAGAAGAGTCTTAAGTCTTCATAAGTGACTGTACCTTTCACTTGAAATGATCTTCCCTCTCTTGTCTCTTGACATTTTCTTCAGGTTTCTTCAGGTCTGTTGCTTTGCCTGCATTAGATTATCTGCCTCCCCTTGAGACTGAGAGATTCCCAACCCCAGCTGGTACTTATCCAGAGTTGTAGAGAGCTTCTGCCCTGGTGCTTGGCTCTCCTATTGCACATCTTCTTCGTGCCACTGTCTGTTTGTTAGGTCTCCTAAGAAGGTAAGAATCCCACTGGGAAGATGAGGGTCCTCAGATGCACTCTATTGTTAGGGCCTCAGTTTTGTTACTTATTTGCTCTGTGATCTAAAAGCACTTGATTTGTCTATTTGTCTCTGTGTCTGCTTTTGCAACATAGGGACTGTGGTAGATCTACCCAGAGCATTGTTGGGGGTTAAATTATTTGAGATGTGTAATGTGTATAACAGCTGATGCTAAGTGCATCATAAATGTTACCTATTGCCCCCTGGTCCACACATATGCATATTTATTTATTTTTTATTGTTAAGGACCAAATCTAGGGCCTTGTGTTCACTAGTTTTCTACCACACCCCTAGCCTCTACCCTGTGGTTTTCTGTTGGAGATATTTCTTACTTGAAATTATGTGCTTTTGGAAAAAGTCAGTCTTACTGATATGTGAACCAACATCTCCTAATGCAGCTCTGTATACCATTGTGTGTATGCATATAATTAATCAGTGCCAAACATTCACACACCATTAGCCCCTCAGCCTACTTCAAGCAATCATTTTATATCTTATGCATTCATTCTATAATCACAGATTTCCAAAAAAAAAAAAAAACCAATGTGGTAAAAGGTTAGCTGTGTTTTCCCAAGAAATACATCTATTCCAGACCCATCAGTACTAAATCTCTTGAGTTACATCAGCAGCATCATTATCTATCACCATCATCATCAACAGTATCTCTCTTATTAAGAATGGATTAAAGAGGAAAAAGTAGTTGTTTCCAGATGTATTATTCAAAAGTAGGACACCCTGGTTTTAAAAAGAAAATAGCAAAAGGAAGGTCACTCAGAATTTCTCTTGACACTTGTCCCTGAAATAGGTTAGAAGAGGTTGTCATTCAAAAGAGTCCCTATACACAAATACTCAGTCCTAAAGGAGAGACGTACATTGCAGAGCCTGATAGACATTGCAAGGCTTGGAGAACATTGTGGTAGAACAGCAAGAAAGATTTAAGAGACAAGAGCAGGGAAAGATTGCTGAGAAGCAATGTCTTCTGACATGACTCCCAACACCTGTGGTTGCGGGCATGAGATCTGCACAAGGACAAGCCAGTCAACAGTCTGCCATGAAGAGGGAAGAGCTATTGTCAATTGATGACCATTGCAGAAAAGAGAGTCAGTTTCCTTCAGCAGTGAGGACCGTGGTAGGTTGTTCATGCTTCAGCAGGTGGTAACCTATAGGCATGCATAGATGGGCAGAACTAATTGGACTCAGAGGGATATTAACAAAGGAGCAAAGGGGGAAGAAAGAGGAAGAGGTGGTGGCAGATGAAGTCGGGAGAAGTGGGTGTCTGGGAGGGGTTGAAGTGGGAAAGTAAAGGGTGTGATCTGAATACATCATATTCATGTGTGAAATTACCATGGAAAAATATGTTAAATTTATTTTAATAATGAGAGAATCACTATAACCTAAGGCAAGGAACAGTGACCCACAAAGATGCATGGAAAGGCCAATAATCATAGCAAATAGGTATGCCCATGTTCTCTCACGTTTTGTCATACTTCCACCCAGTTACATGTTTCCACAGCAATACAGATCTTCTTCAAACATAGTATAGGAATACTCAGTATCTGCTGGGGGTTTTTGTTTGGTTTTGGGTTTTCATTTATGAAGTATTCTGTGTCTTGGTAAACTTGCTAAGTAAATGCGGTGGCTGATCCAAAATGGCCCCCGTAGGCTCATATATTTGAATGTGTGGTCCTTAGTTAATAGAACTACTTTGGGAATGCGATGGGCTTTGAGGTTTCAGAAGCCTGCACCAGGCCTGCCTGCCTGCCTGCCTGCCTGCCTGCCTGCCTGCTTGCCTGCCTGCCTGCCTGCCTGTCTGTCTGTCTGTCTGCCTGCCTGTGTGACTGTCTGTCCTTCTTTCTTTACCTCTAGCTTGAAGATCAAATGTACAGTACCATGCCTATCTGTCTGCTGCCATGTCCCCTGCCATAATGGTCATGCAATCATCCCTGAAACCGTAAGCAAGCCCTAATGAAACGTTTTCTTTATGAGTCACCGTGGTCATGGCATCTCTTCACAACACTGGAATGATAATTTGTAGGCTGTGTGCTGTTGTTGATGGTCTCCTTTCTTAGCGATCCTCAGCCCTGAATCTGAGAATGACAAATATCTTTGTCTTCTCCTCCAAAATTTATTGATTAACAAAATGGAACTGACATCCAGATATCCGTTAGGCTTGTTTTGAGATTATTTAAATGAAAAGTATGGGAAAGGGCCACGTGTGAGCTCTAGTTACTTTCTTATTTATTTGAACTAGTGAACATCATTACATTGTTGTAGGCCAGAAGAAAACTAGGTTTGGCCTTGGCAGTTTTCTAGTTGAAACTCTTTAAAAATTGATTATTAGTGGCCACTTCTATGTCAGAAAGATCATCAAGTATGTTCACTTTTTGCTGATGTGGGTACCACAGGACTTCAACCTCTACAATTTCTTTCATCTGAGGGCCTATCCATGTTTTATGACCTTTGGCTGTATGAACTCTGACTCCCAAGATTTCATATAAATCATATTTAAAGTTCGTGTACTGTCCCTGAGTCTGTGTAAATATATTGATCCAAAAGTTGAGACATCTAGGTGCGAGTTTAATCAGCTATTTACTTGGGTGACAGACAAATCACATAGTTGTTTTGGTCCTCTGTTTCTTAGTCCATCAGTGGAGATACAATGCCTTCATGGAAGCTCTGTGATGGCCAGGGTAGTAAATGATATGATACATGCTCTACACAGATCCATATGCCATGCATGCCATGATGGTAATGGAAATCACATATGACTAATCTTTCTGTGTCTGCAAAGTAAACATTGTGCTGTCTGTGAGAAAGGCATATTTCCAATGACAGGTTTTTTGAGTGAGAAGTGAAGAGAAGGGTTTAGGGTACAGTAATTCAGCAGAAGGCCTCAATGCTCTGTGAAGGTACAAGGCACAACTCAAGGTTAGTAGAGGAGGCATGTGTGTGAGGCTTTAGATGGCCTTGGATCTGAATGTGAGAGCTGAATAGGTTTTTTTACTTAGCATTCAGAGGTGCAAAAGATGAATAATTGTAATTAGGGGATCCCACATCCAAATCAGCAACACTGACTTCACTAGACAAAACAAAACCCAAGAAGGGAGAATACTGGGAAACTCATGACCCAATTAATTTATTTATCCAGTCCAGGAATTTTGAACAGATAATAAGCAATTGTAGGTCTAAACACTCTTGTTGTTTTGGGTTTTGGAGTCATCTTGTGCTGTAGTTAGACCACAAAGGCCTTAGACTCACAATGATTCTCAGCCTTCTTAATGACACATCCCTTTAATACAGTTCCTCATGTCGTGATGACCCTCAGCCATAGAATATTTTTGTTGCTGTTTCATAATTGTAGTTTTGCTGTAATGAATTGTAATGTAAATACCTGTGTTTTACATTGGTCTTAGGTGATCCCCAGTAAAGAGTCATTTGATGACTCTCCCCAAAGGGGTCACAACCCACAGGTTGAGAACTACTGCCTTAGAGAGACTCTTTGTGGGTAATTTTATCTACCTAAGATGGTATCTCTTGTCACTAGATGTCAGCATTTATAAATGGTATTAAAGTAAATGGGCTTAAAAGATGAGTCTAGTCACTTCATCTTTTGAGGAGAAAAGAGATAGTCAAAGACAACTAGATTCATGGGTCAGGACTTATTAGCTTGACTGTCTCCTATTGTTTGGATTAACATTAAAATGAGAAGGTGACATGTGACAAGCAGGGACTCCAGAGTGCCAGAGTGGCTGGAGGTAAATAAAGAGATAAAGGACCGCTAGTGCCACAGTGGGCACCATCATTTAGAAAGTAGGTGTGCTGTAGATCAAGAAGGCCACTGCCAGCCAGAAATACATGCTTAGTTATCACCAGATGTGGGGAGCACTCATAAATACGGTTCAACTGCTCCTACATCCTCACAGCCTCTCCCCTTTGCACTGGCCTTGCCCTTCCCACCAGCAGATTAACTCTATTCCACTCCCTTTAAAGTCCAGACCAGCCTCTTTCTTTTCTTTGTGATGAAAGTGAGAAGAAATCACTGCTTGTGTACTTCCTCCTGTTCTCTTGGAATCCTGCTGAATGAACTGCCTGAAGTTGTATGAACCGCTCGGAACAGCCTGCTTAAGAATGAGAACCTGTAGACCCAGGACAAGGCAGCGAAGTTTTTCTTCTCTAAAGATGGAGTTCAGGGAATGATCATCAAAGCCTCTTACTTACCATGCAGATGAGCGCTAGACAGAAAGAAGTCTAGACAAGACTGGAGGGGGCACCAGCCCAGACCAGCCTAACTTGCTAATGTTCTGAATTTCATGTAAATAAGTTGTTCATGAAGCACGTTTGCAGATTGAACTCAGCTCTCTGGCTGCTGAGGTATAGCTGTCATATTTGTTTATGCTGTTTGCACTATCTACAGATCTTCCCCGGATAGAATTAAATTGACACTCCACCATTTTTTCTCTTGAAAAATTATGATTTTGTATTTGTTCTATGATCACTCTTCTTACCTCCTGTCCTTTCACCACATAGGACAATATTTATATATTCAATCATTCAATGAATTTTTAATACAAAGTCTTGCTATAGAGCCTAAACTTTCTGCTGCCTAATTCAAGAAGAGTATTGGGATTCTAGGCATGAGCCACCATGCTTAGCCGGGCGTTTCTTCATTTCCTAATTGAGAAGACTATGTCATGGGTTGAATGAAAACGTTCCCCATAGGCTCTGATAGTTGAACATTTGTTCTCCAGTTGGTGGTGCTGTCTGGTGAAGTTTAAGAGGGATGGCTTTGCTCAAGGGACCAGCTCCCAGAGGCAGGCTTTTATTGAAAGCCTTGTGCTCCTCCCAGTTTTTTCTCTTTGTCTTATGCATGCAGGTAAAGAAGTGAGCCCTCGGCTTCCTGTGCAGTACACAACGTCTGCTACTTACTGCCATTCTTCACTAATATAATGGACTCTTATATTCCTAGAACCATAAACCCAAATAAACCCTTCTTTCCATCAGTTGTTTTTGCTCATGGTGTTTTATTACAAATATAGGCTGTGTCCAGTTATAAAATCCTGATGTTTAGATGAAAATAGAATTTCTAAACCTAGCACTCTGTTGCTATTCTCCTCAGAAATTTCCAAGGTTGAGCCTGTAGGAACCTCACTCATCACAAGTAGCAGTGGACGGGTGGAGAGCACTGTCATCATTGAGATTCTTCCCTTGGTAAACCCAGGCAAAATCTTTTTGCAGGTGTGCATCTGTGTCCTGAGAATTGTTCTACCTATAGTTGTCATTTGGGCCCATGCAGACATTCCACCCTGTACTTTTACTTGTGTTTTGTTTCCTGTTCTTTGATTATCAAGCCTGTTTTTATCTGTGTCTCTTCCTTCTTTAATATTATGACCTTTATGTATTTTGCTTAATAAATCTTTCCTCTTTGTAGTCTTTTGGTTTAGTTTTGAAAACACAGATGTTCAAAGACAAACGACACCAAGCTTCTCATGAGCTGTGATGAATTAGTTTGTAATTGAAGATGGTGTGTGTGTGTGTGTGTGTGCACGCGTGCCCGTGTGTGTGTGTTTCCTCTGTATGTTCTCTTATTAGCTTTCTGGGCAGTGTTTCTGTGAATTGCATTTTGTATTGAATTTTATAGTGAGTATACTTGTGTTCTGAAGATCATGCCCACTCTTCATGCAATGCCTGAATTGATTTGTAGGACATGTCATTCGACATTTTAGTGGCACATTCCTTAGTAAGGAATTTTCTCTCATTTTCAATGGTGGCCTAAAGGAAAATTCAAATTGTAGTTGAATAAATATGTTTCTATGAACAGGTTAGTGACATATTTAGACAAGACTGAAATTTGAAATTACATAACAACAATCCTAATGGATGAGGAATCTGGTCCCAGAATGGACATCTACGCTTTTATTTATGTTTGCTCTCTATTGACAAGGAGCTAGAAAATCAGCTTGTTAGCACTCTCAATCCAAATCCTCGTACTTGAGGGGTTGTTCTTTTCTTACTTTAAAGCTTTTACGCGCATTTCATGAATCTGAAGAATATGATTGCTTACAAGGTACGGGGCTTCTCTATTGTGTGTAACTCGGTCATCCTGAGCTTAGCAGACACTCTCCTCCCACAGGAGAGGGAAAGAGCCATCTTGTCAGACTAGGTCAGAAAGGGAAGATATAAACATTAGGCTCTGTGAAAGGCTGACATGAGTGCTTTCAGTGTGATTTTAAAGAGAGGAAGCGCTCTCCTTTTGAGTTAGCCTCTAGAAGGGGAAATGTCTCCTGTATTGCACACAGAATTGGTTGTAAAAAAGGCCACCCCAGTGGAGGGAGATAGACAAAGCTTCGGGGCCATGAAAACGTGACCTTGATTGCATCCACAGCATATACTCTTGAGGGTGAAGGGAGTTGATGGTGGGTCAACCTCAGTGGGGGCTGGATTCTTGAGCGGTGCTTTTCAAGGCTTTTCCCATTAGTCAAACCAGGCCTGTTCCTAATGGCGCTGGGCAACGGGGAGACTTAGTGGGGTTTTGTGCTTTATTGACTGGAGACCAAGCAGGGCCACAGATGTCGTAATTTCCCTATCATCGTTTTGCCGAGTGCTTTTCAGCCTTCCTTCATTATCTCACTCCACACTCCCCGTTCTAAGTAGCCTCTTTATGGGATCCACACTGCTAGCTCCCTTTGGCAGTGCTTCTGCTTATGGGGACCCAGGAACAGAATAGATTGAGTCTCCTCATTTCCACAGTGGTGAAAATTGAACATTCACCTTGTTCTTCCCTGTTTGGGGGATATTTCCTTCCTCAGAATGGAAGGCAATGAGTTCATCTACTCTCTCCCTAGGCCAGCAGAACAAGACATTCACGCCAAAAATGGGGGCCCCGATGAGCCTGGCTCTGTACACCCTAAGGAGAACAGTTATTAGAGGTAAAATCCTGCCTTTACAGGCACAGATTCCCCCATGATGCCATCCAGATGTGTGGCTAAGAGGCCAGTGGTCCAGCAGAGTGGGCAGGTACCAGCTTTGTACTCACACTGGGAGCAGGATGCATTATTAGGCATATCTTCTCTGAGACTCAAGACCTTTCCTTCAGGGAGGGCTTGCTCCATGTGGGATTAAAATCTTCAAAACAGCATTTCTGATAGAACCCTTGGACTGTGAGACACACTTTTCTTGATGTTTCACGTCTTCTTGGGTTTTATTGAGGGTATGAACTGCGTACCATGGAGTTGCCTCTGCCCACAGCCTGGAGACCCTTCAGAAGGCAGAGATCACAGCAGAGCTTGGGCCACCATCAGTCTGTACAATACACAGCTGTTCAGTGTGTTGGGCAGGAAGAGAAAGGCCCTTCCTATCCTGGTCACCAATTTCATGGCTGGAATTCCTGAGACAAAAGACAAATTAACGAGAGAAAGGCATACAGATATATTTACTATAAATTTTATGTGACAATCCACAATCTAAATAGATATTTTCCTCCTAGCAATCTAAATGTGGAGCGGAAGGGATGTGGAGAAATCTCTGCCCTCCCTTCTCCACAAGGCCCCATGGGGACCTGTGACCTGGCATTGGTAGGGACCCTTGTATTTCTCCAGCTTTTGGCCAGTCATTCTTCATTTCATCTGCAGGGTTTGGGGCAGGTGAGATATCGCCACCATGTCTTCACAGCCTTCAGCAACTGAAATGGAGGCAAGGTTCTCTCAACCCTTCCAGTGTCTCCGATTAGGGCTGAGTAAAGTAGAAAAGCATCCATGTGTATGTAATGTTTTGTGTGGTCATGTGTATGTACTATGTTTTGTGTGGTCATGTGTATGTAATATGTTTTGTGTGGTCATGTGTATATAGCATGTTTTATGTGGTTGTGTGCGTACAGTATATTTTATGTGGTTTAATGTATACAGTATGTTTATGTGGTTTAATGTGTACAGTATGTTTATGTGGTCAAGTGTATGCAGTATATTTTGTGTGGTTACATGTACGTAGTGTGTTTTATGTGGTCATGTGTATGTAGTATGTTTTATGTGGTCACATGTATGTAGTGTGTTTTATGTGGTCATGTGTATGTGGTATGTTTTATGTGGTCACATGTATGTAGTGTGTTTTATGTGGTCATGTGTATGTGGTATGTTTTATGTGGTCACATGTATGTAGTGTGTTTTATGTGGTCATGTGTATGTGGTATGTTTTATGTGGTCACATGTACGTAGTGTGTTTTATGTGGTCATGTGTATGTAGTATGTTTTATGTGGTCATGGGCCTCCATAAGGAAAGGAGTACTCCAGGAAACAGGTGTGCATGCGCACATGTGCTTGGCTTGGTGAAGGGCCATGGAGGAGAAGGATGGCAGAGGGAGAGCGTGATGGTAATAGCTAGGTGGAGACAAGGCAGGGGAGGGTGCTCTGCCAGATCTGGTGCCTGAATGCTTCTCTGGCCCTCTGAGGACAAGGAGAAGGTCAGACATTTCTTCTGACATGTTATAAAACATGAAAGAAATGTGTGACCAACCAGAAACCTTCCTGCTTCTTCATTGTTCTCAAATGCCCTGTGGTTTAAAGTCCCCAGTACAATGCTTTGGGTATCTTGTCCTGAGCCCTGTCATGTGAGTGAGTGAATCCAACTCCGCTGTACCCCAGCCGAGGAAGCTATGCACAGCGCATCTGCGTAGCTGCCATGATAACTAAGTGATGTAATGGTTATAAAAGCCCTTACAGACACAAAGCTGTAGCGGTTAGTCATATACAACTCTGAGCACCTCCCTGCTCCCACTGCCTCCTTCTTTTCTTTCCTCTTGGACTTGTTACAAGCTGCTAAGGGAATAATGGTGCAAATGTTTAGAAAAACCTAAACAAATACGTGGTGGTTTCATTGTCTCTTAATGGGACCAGGTGGACCAATGTGGAACCACAATGGCTACAAACGCAGCCCATTTGAAAGACTTCCCATTCTCCCACAGGCAAATGAGCAAGCGAAAGACAATGAAGTCAGCATAATGGCACTTTTGTTGGGGCCGTTGGACAAAGAGAGAGAAAACACAGCATGCATTCGAGCAGGTTCAAGAGTTTAGCCAGAGAGCCAGAGACATAGTCAACTTATATGGCTGGTGACATTTCCTTTAGAAGAAATATTGACTGGCCACAAAGAGCATCCACACCTAGGAGGTGTGTGATGTACATCGTCTCTAGAAATCTGTGCTCCACTAGAGCTGAACCAGCCAGCAAGCATAGAGCAAGCTGTGTTGTGCAGTTGCATTTTTAATAAGCTCGCAGGGAGAGGAGTAAATGTTCATTTCAGCCTGCTTCCCTGTAGCATAGTGGGGAGAGAGCTTCTGCCCAGGAAGAAGGGACTGTAGCAGGCAGGAAGGAGAGGGGGCAAGAGAGTGCGTCCAGAGATGAATAAAATGAACATATATAGGGAAACAAAGGGAGAGCTGCTGACCACAAAAATGGCAAGAGATGAAGGAAGGCAGGATGGAGACACAGGGCAGGGGGCCTCGTGATCTCACCAGGGAGAGCAGGGAGTCTGTAACCAAAGAGTCCCCTGCATGGAGAGGGTGTGTGTGTGTGTGTGTGTGTGTGTGTGTGTGTGTGTGTGTGTGTGTGTGTGTGTGATCAACACAGTAGGGAACAGGCAAACATAGACAGCAGAGGAAGCAGAGAGATTCAGGAAGGAAAATACCTGGTGGGTGACTCACCCCTCTGGCTCCCAGTTGCTGCTGGTGCTACTGTCCTTTTATATTTTTTTATGTGATCATTAATGTCTTCTGGATTACTGTGTTTCCTTCTTTTCCAAATGCCTTACCAGAGGATATGGCTTATTATTTTTCCCACAACCTCTAGTTTCTAAATATACATAAAGAATATATAAAAAGCAATATCAGGTAGCAGAGAGAGAGAGAGAGAGAGAGAGAGAGAGAGAGAGAGAGAGAGAGAGAGAGAGAGAACAAGGAGTCCTAGATGCAGAAACTCACACCTGTTTGGCAGTCATTAAGCAAGCACAGTGTGCTGAGAAGCCCATGCTGCCTAAGCAAGAGGCCGCTGCGCTTCCCTGCAGGGCCTCATCTACAAAGGTAACAATCCACAGATTTCCAAAATGCTATTTAGAGACTTGGCTTGGTTTTGTCATTTTGGAAAGGGAGGGAATGGAGAAAGGATGAGAGGTAAAGAAACACAGTAGGGGAAAAGGAGAGTGCTTGGAATGGAGAGGGTAGGGACAGGAGGAAGTTGATTCCAGGGGTAAAGAGTGAAGATTGCCATGGAGAAGGAGCACAGTATGATATAAACTCCAGCTAAGAATTTGGTGGCTTTCAAAAGCTGGAGATCATGACCCATTTCAGAAATGTTTTTGTAACTGAAATAGTTGTCCTCTGGGGGAAGATTTTGTTCACCTGGTGCTATCTAACAAGATCTGGAACTGTGGCCTCATAGTCTGGAGTACAGGTATAAGAATGTGGCATGGACATCTGATAGGGGTCAATAATGATGCTACACACACTATAGTCCATGAAACACAATTCTCAACAAAGACCCACGAGATCCATAGTATCCTTAGTGCTAGGTTTGAGAACCCTTGAGTATATATATATGCGTGCATGGGCATGTGTGTGTGCGTGCACACACACACACACACAATGTAAGGGGAATGCAGGGTCCATGTGTCACTCATCATGACTCCATGTAGCCACCCTTATGGTTCCCATCCTACTTTTTCATTAAACAGTGATGGCCACAATCCCTAAACAGATGTCTGGACGCGCTCTTTGAAAAGTACCATGGAAAGTGATTGAAGCAGAACAGAATTCACTGATGTTTGCAAAGTGGTTTGTGTCATGGTTGGTACCCAGCTCTCAGGTCCCATTCATATGGCTCCCTGCTCCACTCTGTCTCCCTCTGGATGCTCTGGGAATACTGCCTTCCATCAGTTCCTAGGGGGCTCATGCCTCTGAGTGTAGCATAATTCTTCTCTGCATTTGGCTCTTCTTACCTGTCAAGTCTGTACCACTTCCCACCAGAATGAAGCTTCTGGGGAACAGGGACTATGTCAGTCTTTTCCATTTTCTCCTTGGTGCATAGCACAGTGCCTGAACAAAACATATGTCACTCAACAAATAATTGCTGGGAACTTCTGCATAAGTAAGCAATAGAATACCCTTTGGACAAAGTAGATGACAACACATTTTGAACAATATCCTAGGAGGACTCTGGAAACCAAAGAGAATAATTAAAATGAGAATGTGGATAATGCTTCTGTGTTTTTCCTTCCCAGCTTTTCATGTGTGGGCACTGTTCTTTGAAGGAAATGCCAGCTCTTGCCTTTCTTGAAGCTGCTATAAATCCCTGGTATTTGCATTGGTTTCCACCATCCACAGTATTGGATTCCATGAGCACAATCCATGGAGCCATCTGACTCTTCTCCAGTCAATAAGCTAGGAAGCCCCTTACTGATCCAGGGCAGACTTAAACAAGATTGATTTTTGCCATTTGCCTGCTTCAAAATGCATGCCAGAAAATGATTCCACTAGGAACAGGGACAAAGCAACATTGTAAGTCTGAGCTTCTCAATTTTATGCTTGATGATGAGTTTTTAACATCAAAATGGTGAATGGTGCAACCCTAATTCAAGCCAAGTCTTTGATTCAAAAAGCAAGATTCAGGCATGTAGGTTGAGTATTCATCAACATTTACATAGGAATTGAAACTATGGATCCAGAGCCCATCAACTAAAATGCATAGAAAAAGGAGAGAGAGGAGCCCAAGAAAGGATCTCAACAAACATGAGAATTATAGATGAGGTCCCTGATATGTTTTTCTCTCGGGATTAAGAGCAACATGGTGAATTTAGTACAGAATACTCATCTTTCTTCCTTCTTTCCTTCCTTCCTTCCTTTCTTTTTTTAAGTAAATGCAACCCACACTGAGGTAAATCTCTTCTATAGAAATAAACTTTTTCTTAATGATATTTTTCACTAATAGCATTTATAACTTTTATTTAACTTTGTTTAGTCTCAACTCTGTTAACTAGAAGAACCTAAAATTCAAGAGGTAGAATGTAGACTCTCTGGGACAGGAATGACCAGAACATTTTAGAAATTCCTCCCCTTGAGAACAAGAGTAATGATGAGAAATATTTGCTATAAGAAAGGTTTTTGTTCATTGAGAAAAGTTAGGAATAAAATGGGAAGTCATTAAAAGTTTCAGTATGTGAACTTGGGTAGCACTGAAGAAGAAATATACGTTAGGGCTTAGAAATGACACAACATTCTCTCTTAAGCATGTGGGGGTCCTTGAAGTAAGCATGCAATACAACATTCCTCTTGACCTTTGCCTCTCAGCTTGATCATTTCCAAATTAGAAGCCATTAATAGTCCTTTTGAAAGGACAAAGTCCAGGATGGGATTCCTAGTGTGGAAACTTCGTGCTTTCTTCTTCTCTTAAGTCCCTCAAGAGTAGGAAGCCATGTTTCAGTTTTCCTCTCTTTATGACCCGAACTGACCTGTGGACTCGTGGAAAATGACCTAGAAAGGGATATGCACTGTCCCTTCTCATTGGGGTGACTCAGAGGACTACTGTATTCCACTCACCTACGTGAGTAGATCAGCGTGCCCTCCCTCCATTTTTTTCCTTTCCAGAGGAATTTTTCTTGAATTGCATGCTGATACTTGAAACAAACAGGTCAAAAGTGTAGCATCGCTGTCAAACTCATAAGGAGATAAGGAGTCACATAGCTTTGAACCAGGAGTAGTTGGGCAAAGTGAAGGAGATGACAGCAGGTGCCAAGAGAGGGGACTTGAAGTTCTGGCGGACAATTAGGTGCAATTGAACACAATGGAATGCTGCAGAGTGTTTAAGTAAAATAGGACTGGTTCAGATTCTTCTCTGCCACTCTCTGTCCAAGTGATATTGGTCCACCCCTTAATCTCTCTGAATGCTGGCTTCCTCATAGGTAAAAATGGAGGGGATTGTGTCTCCATTGAATCATAAGGACTCAATTAGGTCATCCATGAGTATTATCTATGAGCACACTGTATACAGCCAACATTCCAAATGCAGATGCAGCTTGATTTACAATGGGGCCAGGTCTGATAAACCCACTCATTACTGAAAACCCAGTAAATTGAAAATTGCATATGTATATGGCTCCCCAGAATAAGTGGCTTAGCAACATGGTGGATTGGGAACCCTAGTTTGCTATGATTGCCTAATGTCTAGACCCAAGATCTCCCTGAACCATTGTAAATTAGAGATCATCTGGACTAGAATTTCTATATTTACATTAAATTTTTCACCTAGTTGGCTCACTTCTCTGTTGTTCTGTTTCAATGAGCAATGCTATCAAGTAGTATTTTATTTCAGGTATTGATGTAGGACTTTCTCTCTCTCTTTCTCTCTCTCTCTCTCTCTCTCTCTCTCTCTCTCTCTCTCTCTCTGTGTGTGTGTGTGTGTGTGTGTGTGTGTGTGAGTGAGTGTGTGTATGTGGTATTGCTGTTGTTCTGAGACTGAACCTTTTATATCCCAACTGTGCTTGATTCAAAGACTTAACAGTATTGGACACTCCTATTCACCGAAGATTAACTGGAGACATTAACTTTGAATTTATGCTCTCACACCAATAGGTGATAAAAGATGTAAATACTCTTGGGCATATTCAAAGCAGAAGTAAGCTTTATTGAGAGAAATTGAAAAACAATGAGAAATTAAGGGAAGATGAGAAACACCTGAAAGTGACAAGGATTCCCAGAAGAGAAAAGACCATTGAATTCCCTTTCTAAAGTGCTTTATGGGATCATTACAGAATCTAGACAAAGGCTGAGGTACTTGCTTTATGGGATCATTACAGAATCTAGACAAAGGCTGAGGTTGTTAGTTCTGTGTGCTGTCATGGGCTGAGCCATGGAAGGTTCACATGCCCTATGCATGTCCCCATGACATACCCAGAGATACTAATCCATGGTTGATGTATCATCTACCCAGTTATGAGTGCTTGAAGTCCTCTTCTATCCATCTATGAATACTGCTTGGTTAAAAGTTAACCTTAATTGAAGACTAGCTATTAGTTATAGCTGACATCACTACCCTCTGATCTTAAAGGTGTCTCACTTGCTGTTAATTATACAAACCTCTCTTTGTTCTCACCAAGAAGTAACTATAATTGTTTTTAGTTAACTCATTATCTATGGGATAGTCTGGCATCTCTTTCCTGAAATAGTGACTTTCTTCAGGCTATCTGCTAGAATTAACTAATAACAAGCAATAATGTAAGAGGATAACAGTGCCTCATGTCTTATGTCCCTGATGTCTTATGGAAGCTGGCCATCAGACCTGCAAATACGGGCCTTGCTTCTCTGAGCCTGACTGTCTGGCTTTCACCATGTCTGTTTGGCTGTCTTGTAGGCAGCTACAACTTTGTTTTTCATACTTTAATGTTCCATATTTGGCTATTTTAACTTTTCCTTTTAATGCCAGTGTCCATTTTTACTGCAACATATGTGAACAACATACAGTTGTCTGATGGCCCCTTTCCTATTACTACTTACAGAGAGCTAACTCTTGTATTGGAATGATGCTATGTGGTATAGATACAAGGACCCATGGTATGACAGATCAAAGGGGTTTTCAGAAATGGAAGCAAGAGGTTAGTTTGGCTGGAAGAATATCAAGAGTTTACAATGCTCTGAAACTTCAAAGATGCATGAGCCTAAACTAGCAGATAAAAATTTGGAATCTCAGTAGCATGCAAAAGGTTGTCATGGGTGAGGATAGCTCTTCCTTCACCTCTAAGAAGTCCCATAGGGCCACTGTGACAATGTGATGCTCTCAGAAATGCTTTACTTAGTGGTAAAAGGTTGAAGAGAGCCAACGGAAATGTTTACCACACATACTGAGGAAAGATTTCTGGTATCAAGAATCAACACTTCCAGGTGTAGAAAAGGAATCCATAGAGACAGTAAACATTGCTCCATAAAAGTCTTAAACTACAGAGCTTATTGATGAATAACAGAAGCCTTCCAATGAAACTTTCATTATGGCTGGGTCCTACCCATGCTGCAACTCCAGTTTCCCAACTGTAGTTTCAGTTACCTGGTGTTTGGGTCTGTTTGTGTTTAGCTCTACATATTTAGCCATCAGATTCCAGTGGTTTTTCAACAATAGCACTCATTCAACAGCAACTTTGTAAAGCCCATTTGGTGGCTAACAAAGTAACAGAAATTGCATAGTCTCAATCCTCACACAGCTGAAGCCAGAGAGGGTAATAATAAATCTAATCTAGAAGACGGATGATGCTAAGGCCTGTGAAATTAAAGTACACAGCATGACAGTAGGGCTCCAGGAGGGATTTCAAGGTCTGAGAAGACAGATTTGAGGAAGACAACATCTGATGGGAAGATTAGAAAGTATCTTGGTAAAGGACAGGTGGTCAGGCTGTGTCACAGAACTCACAGGATGCCTCCCAGGCAGGGGAATATTCTGGTAAATTGTGTGTAGGCAAAATAGAGTGTGATTCATTTTTTAAACAAAGGAAGTCATTTGAGTGTGATGACTGCACTGAGAATCACCTAGGAGGCCCACCTCTGGGTATGTCTGTGAGGACATTTCCAAAGAAGTCCAATTGAAGAGTGAAAACCCATCCTGAATGTGGGTGCTCCCTTCCTAGGGCTAGGGTTCAGAAGGCAACAAAAAATAAAATGAAAGAAAACGTGAGTGCCTGAATTCATCTTGGTTACAAGCATGTTTTTCCCTGCTGGTCGGGTCTGGTCCCGCCACCAGGCCAGCCCCCAATAACACGCAGAAACTCTGTATTTGATACAATGCTCTTGGCCAGTTACTATCATTGTTTAATGACTAGCTCTGTCTTAATGATTAACCCATTTCTACTATTCTAAGTATTTTCATGTGGCTCATCTTACTGGCCAGAGTGGCTGGCTTGCTACCTCTCCGGGCTATCCATGTTGATTCCTCCTTTCTACTTCTTTCCTCCTCGTCTCCTAGCCCTGACTATCTTGCTCTCCCATTGGCCCATAGTGCTTTATTCATTAACCAGTATGAGAAACATATTTACAAAATAACATCTCCCATCACATCTCCCTCTATTGCTTGACTTCATTGTGACCAGTCAGATCCAACATGATGAACAAAGTTATACTTTGCCACTGTGGCATCCTACTGTGATGGACTGTATCTTCTCTTAACTCTCAAACAAAAGTGAATCCTTCCTCCCTTACATCACTTCCTTCAAGTGTTTTACCTCAGCAACAAGAAAAGTAAGACAGATGGAGGGAGAACAGAACACAAAGTTAACTGGACAGGAAGACATAATCTATATCATGCAGAGTCTTGCTGGCTATATCAACAGTGTGGATTTCATAATGCCTGAAGTGGGTGACTGCAAAAGGGGTGTAAGCTGTGTGTGGAAGGAGACATCACTATCAGACTTTCTTTTTAAAAAGGCTCTTCTTGTGGGTCTGTGGAGGACTACTAAAGGGAATTGGAAGCAGAAGGAGGAGTGCAGGGAGACATGCTAGGAAAAAAGGCAAAGGCAGGAACGAGAAAGGGGGACATAAAGCAGAAAGAGGGACTTACTTCAGAACTGTCTTTTCAGAGCTAGAACCAGTTGAAGTTGGATGACCCTCAGGGTTTTGGCTCTGCTAAAATCAAGGAGCTTGAGGACACCTTGACATCCCAGTAACTGGTCCTAGTGTGCTACACATGTCTTATAAAACTATTGACTGTGAATCTACGTCTTGTTTCAATTACATTTTTCATTCAAACCACTTCATCTTAGTGAAAAATTCTTAATCTCTGTAGCTTGCCTTCCTTCCTTCCTTCCTTTCCTCCCTCCCTCCCTCCCTCCCTCCCTCCCTCCCTCCCTCCCTCTCTCCCTCCCTCCCTCCTTCATTTCTTCCTTCCTTCCTTCCTTCCTTCCTTCCTTCCTTCCTTCCTTCCTTCCTTAGGCTTCAGGGATATTTCTATCTTAATTGTCCTAAAGCTGGTTAAAATAGGGTGAGCCATGCTTTGACCATTCTCTTTTATTTTATATTGTTGAGATATTCACCCCACCCGCACCTGTTGCACTGACCACGCCCACTGGGGACCTGTGGGAGGCTAGGTCTGGGGTCCTGGACCTGAGCTTGTGGTCTTGGTTCTAGTCGGGTCATGGGGAACAGCCCAGGTGTGGATCCTTGGAGAGGGAACTTGGAGGTCATTGGTTTCTCCTGTAAGTGAATTCTCCCAGAATAAAATATATAGCCCATATTTTATCCTTGTCCCATGTATCTTAATGTGTGCATTGTTACCATTGCATAACCATTGGTGATCTTTCTAGTTCTCCTGGCCTTTGTATCTTCACTTATAAGGAGAGCAATTCTTGGATACAAATGTCAGTTTTCTGCTGCAGATGAATTAATATGATATGATAAAGCCAGAAAAATCAGAGTTCAAAGTCAGTAACTAGAATGGCTTATATAAGATTTTTGCCTTTAATCAAGCAAGATTATTTATATAGACTGAATCACTTACAGAAAGGTCAAAGGAAGAATAGAGCACGTTTATGATCAGATGAAGTACAGAATATGGAATATTCTTATTCTAGAAGGTATCAAGGTATCAAGAAGGTATTGGTTTTTTGAATAGACACTATCAACAAATGAAGAGCTATCTGGTTAAATTCAGGTTTGGGTTCTAAGAGTTATGCCGAGGACTACTGGAAACATTTAAATGTGTGTTAGTGGATCACATTTAAATGCAGGGTTGTGTCTACTGTGCAAGGTATGATAAGACTGTGGTGGGTATGTAGGGGCCTACTGTCTCAGGTGCACCATTCTATAGTATTATGGTAGACTGAGGCAATGTGTGTAGCTTTGTGATACTTTAAGAAAAATAAACACAACAGTTATATATATTAAACTCTGTGTGTGTTGGGGGGGATGCTTACTTGTACATGTGTGGAGGCCAGAGGTTGACATCTGTTTTCTTTTCTTCCTTTATTATTGAACTCCATGTTATGTTTTGAAACACTAAACCTGGTGGCTCAGTTGGCCAGCGAGCCCCTAAAATCCTAACAAGTACACACAGCCACCATTGTCTTTTAATGAGGGTTGGGGATCTGATCCTCATGTTTGTCCAGCAAGCCCTTCACCCATTGAGCCATGGCCCTGACCTCATAAAATTCAAAAGTCATACAAAACCACAGTTTGAACACAAGTAGTTAACCTCCAGCATTCCACGTGGGGAAGCTGGTTGCCATTCAAACTGCTTATTGAAAAAAGTATATATCTGTAAACATCGGACTGAGACCGAGGAAAGTGCTGACACTCTCTGAGGGAGATAAGATTCGCTGCCCAGTAGACCTGGGAATCACATATCACACGTGGAGGCTGATGCTCGTGGCCTGGAGCGAAATCCAGAGGCCTTGCACAATGACAATGACCGGCTTCCCTTTGTGAGATCGTCTTGCCTAGGTGGGATGGTAGTCTTTGCTGTGTACTTGCTGCATTTGTGCTATAGGTAGAATGTAATTTTAATATGTGTACGTGTGTGGGGTGGGTGCACATATGTGTGAATGTGCATGGAGAGGTCATAGAACGATACTGGGAGCCATCCTCCTGAATTCCCACCATGCTCTTTTGAGGTAGAGTCCCTCATTGGCCTAGAGCTCACCAAACAGAGTGAACAGGTTGGCTAGTAACCCATTTCCCCCCGTTTCCACTTCCTCAGTGCTGGGATTGCAAGCATTTGCCATCATGTCCTGTGTTTTTCAGGGGTTCTGGGGATTCAACTCAGATCCTCACACATTTTACTAACTGAGCCATCTCCCCAGCTCTGTATTATGATTTTTTCAATTGGAAACTCCGTATTGCTGTTAGTGTAAGGTCAGCATTGTATAACTGGGTATCCCTTCTCAGTTCATACAGTTGAGCCCCTGTCTTGATGCTCAGTTACTCCCATTGACCTTATACATTTTTAAAAGGCCATCCTTGAGAAAAAGTCACATAAAATGAGACATTAAAAACGAGGTCCAAAAGTAAATGCTTATTTTGAATTGGAAAAGTATCACACAACTAATCAATCAAAATGAAAAAACAAACAAAAAACCAAAACAAAACCAATAATCTGCCTAGGTCCATAAACTTGATCCAGCAAGATAATTAAATTACATTTCAAAAATCAATAACACCTAAGACTTTGTCTAATGGTAATTTAAGGCCATTGTTGTCTATGGAGATAATATAAAGACAACCCCACCTTTCCTTTACTGTGGCTACTGTTGGTCATCATGGAGGGATTTTCAAACTATTTGCAAATGGCCATGTCATGAGCATTACTGAACTTACTGTTAAATTGGGAAGTCCCTTTCCCAGACAAGCTGTTTGAGTTTCCAGTTTTCATGTGCAACGACTAATCACAGATTCTCTTTGAGTTGACAACATTCATTAGCCAGTTTTTTCATCAATGTCATTATACATTTTTTGTCAGCCCTGAAATCTCACATCACTATTCTGAGTGTGTCAAGTGCAGTGAGGCCAGCCCCAGATTGGGTCATCATTTTCGAAGGCCCAGAAACATCAGCAAGCTACACAAATGCATTCTATTTGACAGGAACTGCACGTATCTGCAACTCAACTTCCATTCTGTGAGATCTTAGAAGTAGCCCTAACTAACATAATGCTACAGGCTCAGGGTAAGTTAGAAGGAAAAATGGCGGTTGTGAGAAAATCATATCACATGATTCTCCAGATTTTATATAAAAACAATTACAAATATCAGTATACTACCAAAGCCTTTCAGTGCACATGCAAATGAATTCCTTTGAGTTAAACTATTCAGCATCCTGCTAAGCCATTCAGTACTGGAGGTGAAAGCTTCTCCATTGCTCACTAACCAACACCTCCTCTGACTATAGTGTGCTCTCACTAGCAGTTGAAACTTATTAAGGTTGCAGTTAATTTTATATAGTGTTACACATTACTGAGGAACCTCACATAAATTAAGCCACCAATACAATTTTCTTCAAACATCATTGCCCAAATGTCTCTCTATGTAATTCATGTAGCACAGAAGAATCTTCTGGCACTGTGGTTTTTCAAGCCTGGCTGCACACGAGATCTCCTGGAGTACCTTTAGAAAAATAGTGATGGGTATGACATGTGCAGTGGCATTTTTAAAAAGCTCTCCAGGTGAGTCTAATGCTCATCCAGAAATTGATAGCCATTGTTCTAATGGTTGACATTCCTTTTTTTTTTTCCTTTTTGCTTGAATGTCAAAATATTGTTTTAGTACTCCCCCAACTCTTTGGAATAAAATATAATAATGGATGGTTCTGGAAATGTAGCACCCATGTACAACACAACAGACATTATGTAAAATATGCCTATTTTATGAAATTGCTAGAAAGGTAAAAATTCCTGGAGAACACAGTGCCCTGATATGATGATGGGGCAAGATAGGAGGCAGATGACATGAAGAGGTCCTAATTAAAAATAAAATTAATGTCCTACCAAGCCTCTGTTGTACTTGAAGGCAAATGCAATTTTGTTCATATAATAGAGGATGCTGAAGAGGGGTCAACTATAAAGAAGATTTCAAGCGGGAAAGTGTCCATCATAATAAAGCCATACCAGCTTGTCAAACACTGGGCATCCTTTGCTGTGTCTCAGGTAACCTTTAGATAAGCAGAGCATCCACTTGGCTGCAGTCTCATTCACCCACGGGGATCACACCCCACCAACAACGGGTAGCAGAGTGTTCAATCTGTCCTTGCATGCTGTCTTGGGATTATTTCCCCCGCAAATGATTTGGAACATTAACCAGGAACTCTCTCTCTCTCTCTCTCTCTCTCTCTCTCTCTCTCTCTCTCTCTCTCTCTCTCTCTCTCTCTCTCATGAGGATGAAAGAAAATTAGAATTAGTAACTTTTTCCAAAGTAAAACATTTAATCTTTCCAAGGTGATTTTTCATCTGAGCACATACTTAATTTGATTCTTTCAGAGATATTTTGCTTCTTCGGTTACAGAAATTTTGCATGTCACCCTTTTATTATTATTTTACTCAAAATTTTAAGGCATTCAATCATTGCATATGGATATTTAAAACAATGTAACAGGCAATATATTCCTAATTTGAGCATCTACCCCTGCCCTATACAAATTCTTTTGACATCATAGCTACAAGTGGAAAATTCCAGTTTGTGGTCATATGTTAATGTCAAAGCAGACAAACACTAAAAACATTATAAAATATTCTCCTTAGCCTGTTTGTATAAGGGTATATGAAACATAATTTTATGTTTAGATTTTGGGTCCTGTCTCAAAGGGGTCATGTTTTGTTGGTACAAAAATCCTAAAATCTCAAACACTGTGGTCCCAAGCACTGTAGATAAAAGAATGCTCAACCCATGTGTGTATGTATATGCAGAGTCCTCTCAATCCTGCATAGCAGTCAAGTCCTAATACAAGGGACCTGCCTCCCATGTGAGACCGGCCTGATTTTGTGGCTTACTGCTGAGAAACTTGGCTTCCGGAGGATTTGGAAGTAGTTTCTGGCTCTAAAAGGATTTATAATATGGTAGAAGGCAACAGCAACATAAAGAATGCCAAACTGAAATAAAATCTCCGGTAAAAAGGCCAGAATTAGATGCTGGAGACAAAGCACATCTTTCTCTTTGGCTCTCTCAGAATTGGTTGAGCAGAGGTGGGGGGTCTTAAGGCTGTCACAACAGTGTCTCCCATCAAATATTGGGGCAGGTGAGAGGATTATAGAGCAGGTTCTGAGCCTGCCAAGAGGGAGAAGCTTCTCATTCAACAGGATGGAGGATGTTGGAAGTATACCCACACCAAGTGTTCCTAGAAGCTAGGATGAAGAGGGCTTGAATCTCAAGTAAGAGGAGCTTTATTCTATCCTCACAAAGGCTTCCTGGATGCTTACTAAATCGTTTTGAACTCGCTTGGGTGAGTCAGGCTCTCAACTTCTCCATCATGGTGTGTTTTCCTAAAACATAACATGTTAGACTTAAACTTGAAATTCTCGATGATACCATCTTCTACCTTTCAGAATCAGCTGTGTGGGTTGGCTTCATTTCCATTTTTATTTTCTTGTTCCTTAACACATTAAACTATTTATAGTACACACACACACACACACACACACACACACACACACACACACAGGCACGCATGCATGCATACATGCATGCACGCAAGCACACATGCGTGCACACACACACCACATATAACGCATACATTGAGTGCATATACACACACCACACATAGCACATACATCAAGTGCACACACACACACACACACACACACACACACACATTTAGAGAGAAACAAAGAGAGAGAGAGAGCATGAGGGAGTTGTTAGTTCTTAGATTCATCTTTTTTTTTTTTTTTACACCCAATCCACTTATCAAACTGTTTCTCCACCTTCATAGAAATTTGGCTTAGATGTCTCCTTTTGAAGTTTCCTCTGAATTTGAGCTGGCAAGATTAATCATACTTTATCAGGAAGTCTCCTGAATTTCTAAAAGTTTGTAAAATCCCCATATGTTTATAAATCTGTTTTGATATTTATTTTGCTACCATGAAGTTCAGCTTTTAAGGGGCAGGGGCCATTTGTCTTTGAGCGGGGGTGGGGAGGGTGTCTACAGCATGCACTATAGGTCAGAACAAGGGGTCTTTCAATAATTTGATCAACTGTGCAGAAGGAACTGAAGTTGATTTCTCTGCCATTTATTCTCTCTCACACCATGAGCAGCAAGATCAGGAAGGGGCAAGCCATTTTTATTTTAAATGTAAGTCAAGTAGCTTTTTCAGTTTTTCTTGGATACAGACAAAGCCATATCTGTTGGCATGTAACTCTAAGTATTAATTAAGTATGCAGGCCATTGCTTTTTTAAAAATTACTTCCTAGAAAGTCTGCCTGCCTGGAAAGATTATTAAGATTCCGGGAGTTAAAGAGAGACAAAGATTATTTTTCATTCATCACAATGAAACAACCAAATTGTTGACCTCTTGTTCCTTTATTCACTGTAGTATCCCCCCCCCACACACACACACTGGTATGAAAAAGCATTTGGGACCTATAATATTAGAACATACTTTACATCTTTCTCCTGCCCCGCTTTGAACACTCCAAGCATCCTTATCTATTATGTATCAGTGTAACTACCACTTAGGATAGAAGCCCCAGAAACCCCATATACAGATGCTCTGATGGACAAACCCCGTCTGCCTTTCCCCTCCAGTCACTCCAGGAGGAAGCCAAGCCTCCACACCCTGGCATTTCTAGGTGAAAACTATTTAAAGGCCTCTGTCAACGTTACACAGGACAGAGCCCCGAGCCAGCTGAATCCTGTCCAAATTCTGGCCCAAAAGTTGGGCAATGTAGAAGAGATGTTACTTTAAGTCTCCGCATTTCAGACTGGTTTGCTAGGAGCAGTAGGAGACTGGACGCCGGGCTCTCCCCTTCTGCTGCTGCTTACTGTCATTGCCTATCAGTGCAGATGCATAGAGGATTCCTCGGAGTTTTTAAATTCTGAGGTTAGTGCCCGTCAGTGTTTCCTCTCTCCTTTCCTTCCTTGGGCAATCAGCCTGATTCATTAACATGGTTAGAGCTCTCTCCTCCTATTCTTCCTTCTTTTTCTTCTGTTCAGTCCAATGACTCCTCCTGCTGTACTGCTGTATCATTGTGGCAAACACCAGCAAATCCAGAATCTTCTCTCCTTTCTTTTTTGAGAAAACACTAAGGGATCTCCCACAGGTTTAACTGCCAATATGTTTTTGAAATGGTAATAAAATAATATTGGAAACTTCATATTCCTGGAGAACTTTAAAAACAATAGGCAACGTATTTCCTCTACCTGTTGTATGGAAAGATATGAATATTCTTTACCGCAGAATCAGAAGATTTAAATTAGGTCACCTTTAAACCTATTGTTCTGGGAGTTTCTATGATAGACTCAGATACAACCATGCTTACTCCTGAATTTTTTGAGTTATTGAATTATTGATAACATAATTTTATTAGAGGTAAATAATTTCTTGAATTAAGTTTTTTTAATATACAATCAATTTTATCTTTGAGACGCATTTGGTTTTTAAAGTAACTGTAAATATAGATTTTCTTCTCACCTTAACCAAGATTTATCACTATATTGATTTCTAGTATTTTATAGTCCACTCTATTGTGTGTGTGTGTGTGTGTGTGTGTGTGTGTGTGTATTCTCAAGGTTAATCTGAAAGTTTCTCACTTTGGGAAGATTTAATTGTTGCTTAACTAAATTTCTTTTAACCACCTTGTATATAAAATATATGGAGAGAAAGTTAGGCTTTCCTTTGGTGACTAACCTGCATACTTCAGAAATCGGTGTGTTCTGTTTTCCCCAAATCACGGCAAGATGGCTTTCTCAGAAGGTAGAAGTCAATTCTCTGCTTCTCTTTTCTTTGAGGCTCTTCTCCTCAGTCTGGTGACAGGAAGCAGTGTGCTCAATTACAATAACCCAAGAGCTTCCATGTTGCTCTTTATTGCATATTCAACTCTCCAAGTTAAACAGGTTTTAGCCAAAGACAACATCATTTCCCAGATGCATTGTTTCCCCACCAAACACAGCAGAAGCAGGTTTTTCTGTGTGGTGTGCTAAGCACAGAGGGCAGTGGGTCTGTATCTGGGACACAGTGTCCTTGAAGGCCACGCATTCACATCACCCTGCTTCTCAACAATCTGTCACTTCATGACATTTGGTGGCTGACATGGAGAGACCTCATCTCTACACAGTTCCAACCTCACAGTCTGATTCCAGAGGAGTTCACACTGAAAGAGACCCTCAGTAAGACTTTTTTTTTTTTTTTTGTCTTTCCACATGACGAGGGGGAAAAGCCAGTGTCAGTGTCACATTGTGTCTAAGAACTCAGAGCAGTCATGCAGGGAGAAGGCTCAGGTAGCAATGTGCTACGGAGTTCAGAGTCACGGAAAAGCCTTCAAGATTAGACTTCTAGAAACAGTAGGAGATATGGATTTTTGCCTTAAGAGTGTGGCCCAAGCTGAGAAGAGGGGGTGTAAGAGAGGGTTCAAAAGAATTAGATTGGGTTTGTGAAACACTAAAGACAAAAGAGCAGAAGTTTAAGACAGGAAGAAAATGGTTTCTCAGTAAGGTTGAAAGTTGGGCCTCAGTTCTATGGATGTCATGGTATCAGGAGCTGTATGTAGACTTCTTTGTCCCTCCAGCTGCTCCCCCAAATAACCACACAGAGACTTAATATCAATTATAAGTACTCAGCTGATAAATTGGGCTTGGTTTTAGCTAGCTCTTATAACTTAGCCTAACCCATTTCTATTAATCTGTGTGCTGTCCCCAGGCTCATTTACCTCACCTATGTACTTCTTCCCATCCTGCTCACTCTGTGGCTCATGCTGACTCCTCAGACTCTGCCCTTTTTCTCTCTAGCATTCTGTCTGCCCTAAAAATCCTGCCTAGCAATCAGCCAATCAGCTATTCATTAACAATGAGGGAAACATGTCTTCACAGTGTGCAGAAGGATTATTCCACAGCAAGGAGCAGAATTTTCCTCATCTTGTTCTGCTGCGTGTACTCCCTTTGCAGTCAAGTCTAATGGCGACACTAATGCCAACCACCACAATGTCTACATTCCCATGAGCAGGAAGGAGGAAAGGAAGGAAGTCGTTCTTGCCAGTCCCATGGGGCTACCGTATATTCCACTTATATTCTAGATCTGACTCTGCTTGGAAGTGAAGTCTTACAATATAGTCATCCCCCTTCCCGTGTTCTTTCTATGTGCTTAGGTAAGTGTGGCGAGAGATATGCCTTTCAATAGCAAAGGGAATGATTGCCAAGATAAGGCACACATACGCACATGCATGTTTGAACGTTCATGTGTATTTTTACCCATGCATATGTATATGGCCATAAATGTATCTGAAAGGCAGAAGAGGTGAAGATATTGTGGAAAGGCTTGAAAGGATTTACTTGGGAAATGGAAAAAGGGTTTTGCAAAATGAAGCTGTTATAAGGCATACATATGTATATATGTATGTATTTATGCATGTAGGTATATATGCATATGTGTATAATTACTGGTTATGTGCTTAATGTTTTAAAAATTAGGTGGAGTTTATAGTACATTGACAGGTACACACAAGTTCAATGGAATAGATTACATCTTCTTTTGTGTTTCCTCAATGACTAATACTAATATTAATAGAACTTTATTTATTTATTTATTTATTTGGTAATAATGTAGCTTTCTCTCTAGATGGTAAATTCTTGAGACTATTATCAACACAGTTTTTAGTAAGGGGGAATTTATTCTCAAATCTAACTGTTCCCTCTATGTGGAGAAAAATCTATTAGACTGTATAATCTCTTCATCTTTTGGGGGAAAGGTGAGGAGTAGTGGCTTACCCGAGAGATGTTGGGTTGAGTAATACCTACAAACTATATCTCAATCCTACATGGTTATTCTGCTCCTAGGCTCAGGTGCTAGACTTCTGAGCATGAATCGGCCTCATACAGGGACGAGAGACTGAGGAAAAACACCGAAGCCCATAGGTCTGATGGTAGATTAGGAGATAAGAAGCTGGGCGTGTGCATAACTCTGTTCCTGCTTGTTTTCTTTTTGAATTTGGTTTGGCACTGTGCGTTCTGGATTGTTACATGTCCCGTGCTCAGTTTTGCAGCTCTCAGGACAGGATTGTGGTAGTTTGGAACCAGCAAGCTTGTGTGGCAATTTCCCTTAAGTCTGTTACTCGGCTTGAGGAAACTCTTTTGTCCTAAACATAAAAATAAATGTTTTGTATTAGCATTTACACATTTACTTATTTATTTTCGACCTTGAGTTTGCCATCTTTCTGCCTCAGCACCCTGCATGCTGGCACTAGAGATGTACCATCACATCTATACATGATGTAACAGTTTTAACAACAAAAAAAGTTCAATTTCATGGTTTTCTCCTTTCTCCTTTGTCTCAGCTGAGTCCCACTTTGGCTGAAATGAGATGTCCAGTCTATAAAGAATCCGCAAATCCTAAAATCATATGTCTCTCTGTCTGTCTGTCTACCTATCTACCTACCTACCTACCTACCTACCTACCTACCTACCTACCTACCTATCTACATACTAATGTAATACAGAACAAATAAATGCATGGATATTGATCTTATGATTGATATTGACAACTTTCAGAGTTCTAACTTTGAGAAAAAAAAAGAGTACGTTATATAAATTCTTGGATATATCAAGGGGAAGAACACAGAAACCCAACTACACCTGTGGCATCTGGACACGGAAAAGTGGATCTGGCAGATACCCACTGTAGATACCTTTCTTACATAGCCACCTTGATTTGCCATGAGAAATAACCCTCTTGGCCTTCAGACTTTTTGAAGAGTTCTCCTTGTCAAACCAGTGCTCTTAAAATGAGTGAGTACCTGCAGAAGATACCATCACTGTTCGCTCTGTTAGAGTCACCTGGGACCTTCGTTTGTCCTGAAATGGGAAGTGAGGCTTTGTACACAACTCAGTTATATCAGAAGGGAATGAGAAGGACCCGGAAGTTGTGAAAAATAGTGGATGTCAAGGTGTGGAAGAATGTGGACTGAACTGAAACACCAAGATTAATATTTGAGAAGCCAGTTCAGGAAGCAAAAACTGGAAACCCTTTCTCACCTAGGCTTAGCTAATGAACAGAGGGTGTACATGTATGTGTGTGTGCATGCGTGCATGTGTGTGTGTACGCATGTGCCAGTATACCTCATGGTTAGATGCTTTGAGGGCTCTGTTCTCAGCTTATTATTCCACTTCCATGCTTGGGGAGTGCTTTTGCTTTCTTAAAAAGTCATCTCACCAGTAGCAGGCTATCTATCCATGAGGAGCACCACTGAAGGCCCATTATCGGTGGTGTAGCAGAAAGCAGAGGCCTAGAGTCAAACCAGTGACTCCTGGAATGAACCCTTGCAGGTAGAGGACAAACTGGGTCTCAATGGACCACACCACAGCTTTCATGACAAGGTGATTCTTCTTTTCCTTTCTTTGTTTTTGCTTTGTTTCTTTTTCAGTTTGACTTTTAAATTTGGTTTTGGTTTCTGGAGGAGGGTGTAAGTGCAGAGGGCAGATGTGAGGAGAGGTGGAGATAAGTAGATTTGGCATACATGATGTGAAATCCACAAGGAATCAATAAAAGTTAAGGAAAAGAAAATCTGCCTCTAGTTCTGCCTCTAACCATGTGTCCCTAGTGTAGTACTTTGCCCTGGGATACAAGATCTTGGGCTTAGGTGCTCTCTGAACTCAGATCTATGGCTCCATCCACCTAAGCATGCCTTCTCTAACCTCTGGCCTCCTTCATTGTTTCTCTGCTCTCTGTGACTAATTCCAAAGTCATGACCTTTTCTTGATGTACCCTCCTCCTGACAGCCAGGATTTTCAGCTTGTCTGTACTGCTCTTTCTCTCTGACTCAAATAAAACTGTCTTCGAACTTCCTTCTTAGTTCTTTACAAAGTTCTTTTTCCTGCTGAGAATAAGGGCCACAAATGTAAACCCCGGTTTCTCTAGTGACAATGATAAACTGTGGGTGTTTTGTCAGCTGGACGGCAATGAGGGGCAGTGTTTGGGAATTCGGGGTCTGAGTATCTGCAGGGATGAGCTACTAAAATACTTTATCACAGCACCAACATTCTAGGGTTCCCTCTACTTCCAGTGGGTTTGGGTGCCTGTTATCTGTTCCTGCATGGTTACTAAAGAACTCACACGTAGGAATCATGAGGGAAACCAGTGGCCTCCTTTTTGCTTTTGCAGACCATTGCTGTACATAAATAGGTTGCGGTGAAGGGAAGACTCAGCTACATTTTGGTTCAATTTGGTGGCTGAATGCAGCTGTGGTAGAGATTTATTTTTATTTCACTTAGTGCTAAATGTGGCATTGAGGGTAAGCCTAGCACTTTCCCCTATAAACAGACGATCTCAATAATTAGCATTAAGATGGATTCTGTTCATACAACACCATTAGTTTTGAGGTAGGTTGGGTGTAATTCTTTAGACTGTTAAAAAAAAAATCCTACATTTGTGCCTTCTTCTATATCTGTTGAACTGAATGTTGTAAACACAAAAGTGCTCAATAAATATATCCTGCTGGTGGCAGGCTTGGGCATAAAAGCAAAATGGCACTCAAAATTGTGCAAGGAAGTTGGTAATACTTAGATTTTTTTTTAAAAGGCCACAGTGGCATAATTTGAAAAAATCTCCACTTTCCCTTAAATGATGACAAAGTATTCCCAGCACTGTTTCCATAATGCCTCCGAATGCCTAGAATAAAAATGAATTAGGGGGAATGGTCCAAGGGACTTAGTAGAGAGCTTTGTCATGATAGTATATAGTGTGACATAAATCTGAAAATTCTCTTTGAAGAATCAAGTCTATTGGTAAGCTTTTCAGAAAGGGCACAGGTAGACCCGTATTAACTTGTAAAATCATAGATTACTTTGTTCCATCTGGCATATTATCACTGACTTGGGGGCTTTATCAATGTCTCTTTCCTGAGACTTAGCTTGAAGGCTTTATGAACAATGGCCAGGCTCTGAGATTTGCCACAACATCCCTTACATAGATCTGATAACCCATAAAACATGGTCCCTTTCACAAAATGACCTCTTCTGAGCGTGTGTTGTGCAAAAGGGAAACTTTGCTTTTACAAAACGATATTAATGCACATAGGGCAGAAGTTGACAGTGAAGAGGCCCTAAAGCATGGTGGCCTTTGCTGAAGGTTAGAACCAGGAGTAGGTGTACATTCTTAAGGGATCCTCTGCTTTCTTAGAAATGTTATATAAATACGGGAAGAAATCATGGTCGATTTTTCAAAGTTGTGTTTAGACATTGCTTGATGTCTCTGCAAAAGGCAAGAGGTTTGGTCATTGGTGGCTTATGAATAGATTTTCATAAGTTACCATAAAATAGTTGAAATAATTGAAGCAGCAAATGATTTGTAAGCATGTGTGATGGCTGAGAATGGAGGGTAATATATTATTCTTTCCAGCGATCTGCAAATCCACTAACCACTACACAACCAATGTTCTCTGGGAAGGTGGGACTGCTGTGTATGCCCCCCCCTTTTTAAAAAATATTTTTAGGTTCTAGTCTCTTTAGCTGATGAAATTTGCCTCTAATCAGAAGGTTTCTTCTCTTCTCCCAGCCCTGACGTGTGCTTTTGAAGCCCACTGAGGGTGACAGGAAAATGAACGAATACCTCAGTTGCAAGCATTTATGGTTGCTCTTGCTTTTCTTTTAAAAGTTTTCCTTTTAAAATTCTTACGCAGCATCTTCTTGATAGCATACCTGCAGTGTAAGTCCAGGCTAGTAGCCTATTTTAGCTGTCCTCATTACTTCTCAGAAAAAGAGAGTTTTGTCCCTTAAACTCCATTTTATGCAGATTTAGGCTAATGACTATCTGATATGCATGTATTTCTATTTAGTATTTATAATAGAAAGCACAGTAACCAATCATCCTGAAAACAGCTACCAACTATCGAGCTCTTCTGCTGAGTTTTCCTTAAGCTCTTTGAGACAATTTTTTGCTTCTGTAGAACAGGAAATCTTTATAACCGGCTTGCAGTATTTGAAAAGCTTTATTATTGTCTTTGAAACCTCACATGTACAGCGGAGGCTGTTTTTTTTTTGTTTTTTGTTTTTAGATGAATCCTTTCTCCCTTTCTTCACCAGTAATAGAGCTGTGTCTGGATTAAGTCTGGGACCACAGTTTGCAGCCTCTCTTATATCTATGTAAGAACATATGGAACTCTTTAGCCCTAGACTTCAGATTGCCCTTTCTCCCTTCCTTCCTTTATTACTTCCTTCCTTCTCTCCTTCCTTCCTTCTTTCATTTCTTCCTTTTTACTTCCTTCCTTAATGTCTTCCTTTCTTCCTTCCCTCCCTCCTTCCTTCCTTTTTTCCTTTTCTCCCTCCCTTCCTCCCTTGCCTCTATGTGTATGATCTTCATATATGTGCTCATGTGTGTGCTAGTACACACATGCCTGCATGAGTAAGGAAATCCAGTGTCTTCTTCCATTGCTCTTCACCTTGTTCCTTTGAGAGAGGGCTTCATAATGAACTTGGAGTTTGCTGTTTTGGCTCAGCTGTCTGACCAGTGCCCCAGGCACATGCTGATCTCTGTCCCTCAATACTGGGATTACAGGCATGGACAACAACTCCTGGCCTTTTACCTGAGATCTTGGATTCTAACTCTGATCCTTATGCTTTCATAGCAAGCACTCTTGCCCACTGAGTTATCTCTGAACTCCATAGCCTGTCCCTTTTCTGATGCATTGGAAGGGTTTCAACAGAGTAATCTTA
Source organism: Cricetiscus sungorus (assembly GCA_030556225.1). NCBI lineage: Eukaryota > Metazoa > Chordata > Mammalia > Rodentia > Cricetidae > Cricetiscus > Cricetiscus sungorus. Next base: position 8,395,717 of record JANBXA010000395.1, on the reverse strand, counting down.
GAGGTTGGATTATCAAACTCATCCCATGATTTGAACCAGGGAGGCACCTCTCCTGGGACCCTGGTGATTATGAGAACAAATATGTACTTGTTGTAAGCCTTTGAACTTTCAGGCCCATTTGGAACATCATACGAGTGTGCCCTTCCTAACATCTGCACTGCACTGGGACCGAGCCCAGGTTGACAGTTTGACAAGAGTTCATAGTGTAAGAGAATTGGAAGGGACCCTGGAGGTCATCTTGGACTAAAATAATAATGTTTGCAGGGGAAATGGGCTTCACTTGGCTACAAAACAAGTTAGTTACAGGACTGGAATAAAATCCCACCTCACTGTACAATTTTACCTCTTTGTTTATATTAAGTTAAAAACACGTGCAGAATTTAATACCTAAGAAATGGTTCACAGAGAATGTGTAGATGGCATGTCGGCTTTTATAACCCATGATAGAAATGGCAAACCTGAGGAGTGGGTGGAACTTTACCTAGGTATCTGATAAAATGAGCTTTAAGTGCTTTTACACATCATGTCTGAACTTCAAGGGTCTAGGGGAAACATATCATCATAAACGGAGTCCTCTTGGATCTGTTGAGCAGCCTTAGGGGTAAACGGGCAATCTGGCAATGGAGCTGGGAATGTTTCAGCCAAGGAGCTTTTGTGCTCAAAAAGATTGATCTAAAATGGCTTCTTGAAACCTAACCCAAGGAGAGAGACAAGATTATGTTTTTAGCATTTGAACCAGAACACGCTCGCTCTGCTTTAAAAGGCCTTATGGGACTGGAAAAGCCCAGGGAAACAGAAGTTGCTGTTCTCATTAGAGGAGAGAGGTATTTTTGTTCATTGTTTTTATTCACATCAGTTAATTTCACATGCCTTGAAGGGGCCTCTTCCACCGTAGCAGTATTAAAGCAGCAGCTTATTCACTGATTATAAACAAACATTAGTCAAGTTTACTTGCGAAAGTTGGTGCATGGATAAAAAGCAAAAGAATTACCTCCTACCTGACAGATGGGATGAGTCCCAAAGGTGCCTTCCAGCCTGATCACAATATGCCATGTAAGAAACTTGAAATGGAATCCAAATTCCTTAATGGTAATTTATAATTCTCCCTAGGATCTGGTCTGTGCTTACTTCCCTCTCCTGTCCCCTCTCTTCTACCTTTGCCTTGTGCTCGAGATACCTACATAATCTTTACTCTCCTCCACTGCATCCTGGTCCTTGAAACAAAATGCTCCTCATACTGTTCTCGCGGCCAGCAATGTCTCTTATTGGATTCCAACATTAAATGTTGCCTCTTAGGGCATGTCTTCCCCGAAGAGCTCTGGAAGGTTTCACTCCGTTCCATTTCCCCTGCAATTGCTTCTAGAAATTACCCCTTGTTTTATTTGTCTGTATGTCTTCTGATTAGAATTAATCTCTCCTATCAGATAGCAACTAAATTGTTCCATGACCCATTACAATGTAAAAGGGCAACCTAGCAATCATCTGGGAGCTTCATGTTGAAGCGGGGCTGCAGCTTAGATAGAAGTTGAGTGACTGCTAATAGAGGGTGGGACTAGAGACCTGGATAAGGTTTCTTGTGGATGGCTTGAGTGGACTCAGATATAATGGTCACTCTCATATGCAAAGGCCAACAAAGTCTAGGGCCTGAGACGTCATGAAGTCAAGCCCGAAGAAGGGGAAAGATCTAGAGAGATGATTCAGTCAGCACAGTGTTTATTGCACAAGTTCAAGGACAGATTTCAGTCCCCAGAACACATGTATAAAACCCTGTAATGGTCGAGTGCTTTCGTAACCCATGACCTGGGGAGATAGAGACAGGCTAATCTCTGGGGTTCATAAGTCAGTCAGCCTAACTGAATTGGTGAATTGCAGATCAAAGTAGAAGACGCTATCTTGAAAGTTAAGGTAGATAGCATCCAGCAAAAGACATCTGAGGTTGAGATAGACCTCTGGCCTCCACACATATACTTAGACACATGTGAAAACCTGTGCATCTGTAAACACATGAAAATACAAGCCCACACTAAAACAGTCAAAGGAAAGAAGCAGAGTTTCAGACGTGTGGAAAATTTTGTCTACCTACAGCTGTTAAGCCAACATCTCAGCACATCATTGGGTAGCCAGGCTTTAGATCATTCCCCATCTCCAAAGTCATGAGTGATCAGAGGTGGGATTGATTGCCTTGACCCAGTAACTCTATCTTCTCATGTCAAGCAGATGGAGAGCAGTTCTTTCTTTTCATTGCTATTATCTCCTTCCATTCAATTCTCAACTATGTTCAGACCTTAGCAGATGTGCTATCTGGTCCTGGCAGTAGATTTGCATGCATGGTCTAGACCTTAAACAACTCTTCCTATCTTCCCTCGCTTTGACTATCTCATGCCCCAGTCTTACATAAAAACCTTCTATAAGGTGTATTGCTTCTTACAGGATGGCTCCTCTCACCTTCCTGAAGAACTCAGAATTTTATCTTCTTATCTCACACACTGCTCTCTAACAGAGGCAACTCTCTTTTAAGTCTGCTTTTTGTTGTTGTCATAACGGCAGATGAGCCTTCTGGAGTATTATGTTTATTAGGAACCTGGTTAGGAGGGCCATAAGATGTAGTCAGTTGGTTCTATACCCATGACAGTCTTTGCAGCTTAAAAAAATATCCTATACCCACGACAGTCTTTGCTAGTCTCAGGGAAACCAGGAGAAACTGATAGGTAATGGAACCGAATCTTGGCAACGTGATGAAATCTGATATCTAGCATGCCCTACTTTATGGAAAACACATACTGCTAATAATACAAATGTGCTTCCATTATCAGGGTAAACTTGTGCAATAAAATATGTGGATCTAATGGCAACTTCACACGAGATAAATAGATGATAAATGGTATAAACTTGCATTATTTTACTTAGCTTCCATGTTAATATGTATAAACGGAATGAAGCCGTGTTTAAGATGCAAAGAGCCATATTATCCTAAATATATTTGCTAAAATAGAAGGCATAAATTGTAGGCAAATTTCGTAAAGCCTAATGTTATGCATGAATGTTTAGTTGTGATTAAATGTGAACAGTTGCTCCTTTAAGGTAAAGGTCTCTGTCTGTGTGATTAATCAAATTGAAATGAAAGTGCAGGCAGCTCATGCCATGCCTAGTTATCAGAATGATTGATTTTCGTCTGTGCTTCTGGGTGAAAAAATATCTGTTAATAACCCCAGCAGCCAAGCCCCCAACGTCAGCTCCGGCTCGATGATAGCGTGCACCCTGCATTATTGGGCTCGTTTTCAGGTAGAGGGTCTACACAATGATCCATTGGTTCTCGGAATTAGAACATGAAGAACAGTGACATAGATTTATGCAAGAGTTATGACTGCAAAGTGCATTTCATCAACGAGGAGCTGAAAATTGCTGCTGTTGTAGCTGTCATGGGCTTGTTATTTTCCTTGGTTTGTGTGTAGGCAAGACTGTCAAGGCTTTATCACACAAACTGGTATTTTTGTGTACCACAGCTCTCTGCTCGCTGATGACAGCCAGCCTCTCAACCGAGTTGTTATTAAGTTTTTAGCTCTGAAATAGTACTTTACCAACTTGGTTGAATTACACTTGATCATAAATACCTTAATGTTTTACAGGTATAAAAGGTTCAGAATAAAATAGGGAAACATTCCTTTGCCAAGTACTGTATCGTGGATAGTGACTATAGTTCTTCATCACTGGAATAAAATGGTATGAAATCAGACTTCCCAGCGATGTATCTTCTGACAATGAACCTTCGGGTAGGGCTCACAGAAATCTTTGCATAGGGAACGTTAATGTTTCTTCTTCCCTGGAACCCTGGAACTCCAGGCCAAACTCTAATATGTATTCTCTTTCACAGCTATCAGAAGTTCATAGCTGGCAGCAAGCGGGTTCAGAATGCAGAAGGCAGGGGCAGGGTGCTAGGAAGCTGTCTCATTCAGTAAAAAGTACAAACATGGATCTGTGTTCAATTCCCAGAGCTGTGTTAATTCCACATGAAAAGTTGGATGTGGTAGTGCGCTTGAGTCATCCCAGTATTGGAGAGTCATACACAGGCAGGTCTCTGGGGCTACATGGCCGGCCAGGCTATCCTGATTGCTGACTCCAAGAAACCAAGATAGACAACTCTGAGAAACAAGAATGGTATCCAAAATTGACCTCTGACCTCCATGTAACCCCCTCACATGTATCTGTGCCCACACATGCAAAGGATAGGGAAATTTGTCTGGTACCAAGTTGTACCCACAATTGTGCTTTTTACTCAACAAAAGCCAGGAAGAAGAGACAGAAGAATCCATGGAAACTTTGGCAGGAGAGCAGAAGTCATCATCTGGATTTTTTGCATGATGACACAGTGTACCAAATATGTTCTATCCCTACAGTAGGATGTGCAATGCCGAATGTTACCTGTGCTTTGATCAGCAGGTTATAATATGAAGTATAAGATAGTGTATGGAGTTGAAGGACATGCCAAGCCCTAAAAATGATAGCACAAATAAACCATATTAGATTAATTTATTTAATTTTAATTGTATTGCTTGTTAAATGAATGATGCATTATTCAGAAACCCCTTCTAGGAGATCCCATGTGATAAAACTTCAGCAACAATAACCCCTATTTACAGAGTACTTGTGGCAGGCCGGGTATTGTGTGAGACTCAATTAGGAATATAATTATAGTACACACATTTCTTTGGTAGATAGCCAGATGGCGTAGGCTAGAGCACAATTGACAGCGTAAATGAGCATTGTAGAAGAAACCACACTTAATTTGCAAACTCCTTCCAGATTGCACCTGGTTTGGCTCCTAAATAGCTCATGAGGATTCTAACCTGTTTCTTAAAGACTATGGTGACCACTAGCCACACATCACATTGAAATATAAGTTAGTGAAGATTCTTTATTCTGGTCACAGAAGTGCTCAGAGTTGTGTGATCAGGGCCATCCAACCAAACATAATCTTCCCCTGAGAGCACGGTATTAGGCAGCACTGCTTTCAGATAAACCCCACAAAGTTTGGTACCCCAAATCTACAAAATGCAGAAAAAGCACTGTTCAGTCCAGCAAGTAGCACAACAGTCTTTGGAAAACAATTAGAAAAGAACCAAATAAGAGCCAATTGCACACTGTAGATGTACTTAATAGCCCTGGCTCCTCTCCAGCGACTCCAGAGTTGGTGGAATTGGGCAGGTTAAGTAGGAAGGGTGTCAGTTCACCATTCAACATTACTGTCTGCTTCCCTTGGGGCAGGCCAGGGGTCTTTAGGAGACACAACAGGAGGACAGACAAAAGAGTGGCAACTAAGTCATGGCTTCATGGTTCTGGAATCCTAAATACTGTCTTCAAAAGTGGCCTGGTAGACACAATGTGATGTGAAAGTTCCTTGAATGCCTCTAAACTGAAGAGTGCTTGCAAATCAATTACACTCATTATTAAACACAAAGTTGGGGCAAGGGCAAGCCTGTGCACACACACTCAGTGGCCACAGGAGGATGTCACTTCCCACCTTATTCTCCTGACAACTGTTTCTCACTGACTTTGAAGCTGGAAGCTGTGGCTAGGCTTGCTGGCCAGTGGGGCCCTGGGAGATTCTTGTCCCCACCCCTGAATGCTGGGGCTACAGGTACCCACCACTGTGCTCAGGTTTTATGTGAGTCTCTCATTCGTGTATGTCAACTGCTCTTACCCACGGAGCAACCTTCCCCGTCTCTGACAATGCATTGTTTTGAGTACCTCTTAGTTATCCATCACATCATGCATTGTTGCATTTATTAACAATGCTTGCTTAATTAATCCCAAGAGAGGCAGGAGCTAACATCTGTCTTCATCTTGACAATTGCTAGCACTGCAACTGATGGCATTGCCTTCAGAGTAAGTCACTAGAATTGAGTAAGTGTGACAGTGCACTGATGTTTTGCCACAGAGACAAGGTGAAAACTCAGGTGACTTCTGAAGATAGTTCTTCAACATGAAAGTTTCTCAACTTTATTTCATGTACATTTCTCCCTCCCCCAAACAATTTAAGTCACTTCAGTTAAGGAAAATTAGAGAATTCTAGCCTGGAAAGATCTCTCCACATGTAGCCTCGCAGGGAATTTGAATGCAGTGAATTTTGCTGAACTTCACTGAATTGAAGACTGAAATTGTCACTTATTGCAGAATGAAGTGGGTTGCACAGCATTGTCAGCATATTAAATTCTTGGGTGAACGTTATAAATATTATTGATTGTTTTTAAATTGGAGAAGTGTCTGTGCACTCAATATCAATTTTAGCTCATTTTGGAGAAATCAAGGGATACATCAGAATTGTAGTGCTAGCGGGAACCTCAAATGACAATCTTCTCTTCCCTTTCAGCCCTCAAAGCATGCCAGACAGAAGTTATCTCGGGGTGTGTGTTGTGAGCAGGGAAGGAGGATGGACACAAAGCCCTAGGCTGTTCACAGTTTTGACTCACACTCAAGTACCAGCTTTGTCTCAGTTTCCTCCCACCCCCCTCGATATCCCTGGACCTCGGGTTCCTATTGATTAAATGATAGAAACGAGTGGGATATTTTCTATGCCATCTACTAACTGTATAATTTTTCAGTCACCATATAGCCAATTGCCATAAACTTAGTGACTTCAGATGGTGTGTGTTTGTGAACTCCGGGTTCTGGAGCACAGGCATCCTGGAAGGTGCAGTTGTATTATTTACTTAGGATTTCTTAAAGTCAAAGTATGTTCAGCCAGGCATGGGGCACATGTTTGCAATCCCAGCAATATAGAGGCTGAGGCAGGGAGATAAATGAGTTAGAGATCCTACTTCAAGCCATCCCAAATAAAGTAATAAAATAAGACAAAGCAGGCATGGTGATGCATGCTTGTAATTCACAGAACTTGGAAGGAGGAAGAGGTTGGAGGATCAAAGTTTGGAACTACGTAGTGAGTTTGAAGCCAGCCTGCATTGCAAGAGATCTTGTCAATGAAGGAATAAAATTGAAAATGTCAAGGTGCTCTCTGGGTAGGGCTCCCATAAATGGCTCTTGATAAGCATCCCCATCTGTACACATCTGTATTGCTGGCAGAATGAGGCTGCTGATATGGTAGGGCCTGGGTTCTTGTTTTCTTTCAGGTTCCCAGCTATTGAAGGGTTACTTTTTACTTTTAGATACCATCCTCCTTCTATGAACACATCTATCTTTGCCAGCAACAGCTCATCAAATCTTTCTCTGAATTCCATCATCGTCTTCCATAACCAGCCTGGGGAAAGCACACTTTTAAAGGATCAGAGCTGATACACACAAATACTTGCCTATTTTGATGAACTAAGAGACAATTGGTGAGACATCTCAATTATAAATCACACACACACACACACACACACACACACACACACACACACACACACACACACCAAAAACAAACAAACAAGCAAAAACACAAAACACAATCACCATAATGTTGCACCACTGGGGGAAATGGGTGTGTCTCGGGCAGCCATTTTGAAATTCTGTTTTTTACACTGACTCTCAGAATCTTGAAATTTATGTCCTACAAACTTGCAGAGCATGTTTTTCTGCAAAGAATTTCCCCTTTTTTTCTTTTCCACCTGTCAATAATTTCTAGTGTTAGTTTTTCTTGCTCCTATTAAAACACATGGCTGTCAGCCATGTATTCTTTTTAAATCAATACATACCTTCAGGCCAGAGGCAGTGGGACACTTCTAGCCTCTGTCATTTCTCCAAGCATACTAACATTTTCTCAGTTGGTAGATGGAGACGATGGTTAACAAGAATGGTGAACAATGGAGTAACGAGCCCCAGCAGGTGAGGTACCAGCACCTGCCCAGCATGCTTACCCGTGGGCAGCCTACAAAGGTAGAGGGACCGTCACCCTTCCTCTGTTGCCTAGGTGGTTTGTAGTGGAACTTTCTAAAATTAGGTTATTTTTTTCAGGTCTAGCAACTTTATAATATTTCTAAGTATCTTGGGTGGTTATGGTGGTGGTTTTCATTATACAAATAAATGGAATAAGCTCTATAGATCACTCATCAGTTGACAGTGAAAGTTGTCATCAATCAGTCACCCCCAAGGTGAGGGAGATGTCCTTCTGTATACATGTTTCTCTTATTGGTTGATGAATTAAACACTGTTTGTCTAATAGCCAGTAGAGGCAGGAAGATAGGTGGGACTAAGAGATGAGGAGAAGTCTGGGAAAGAGAGGCCAGACAGACATGATGTAGACAGCAAAGGAGTAACAGGTCCAGGCATTCTCTGGTAAGCCAAGATCACATGAAAATGCATAAATTTATAGAAATGGGTTAATAATTAAGACAGACCTAGTCGAGAAGTAGGCCAACAGTTTAATAATTAATATAAATCTTTGTGTGTTCATTTGTGGCTGAGAAGGGCAGCAGGCCCTGGTGTTACAAGTAGGTTTTTCCCGCTGCCGGTCTGGTCTGCCACCACACCAGCCCCCAATAACACGCAGAAACTCTGTATTTGATATAAGGCTGTTGGCCAGGTACTAGATTCTAACGGCTAGCTCTGTCTTAATGATTAATCCATTTCTACTTATCTAAGTATTTCCACATAGTCATCTTATCGGAGAGCAGCAGACTCGCATGCTGCTCTCTCCCTCTCTCCAGGCTCTCCATGTTGATTCCTCCTTACTCCTTCCTCTTTCCTCCTTGTTTCCTAGCCCCGCCTATCTTGCTTTCCTATTGGCCAACAGTGCTTTATTCATTAACCAGTAGGAGAAACATATTTACAGAATAACATCTCCCATCACCCTGGCATGACAAGAAGCACTAGCAACACCAAGAAGACTAGATAGTCTTCCTAGTTACTGTATCTTAAGGCATGGGTAAATTTGTTTTTAATAGGACATTATACAAAATTTGACAATTCACAAAGAAAGCATTTCATGTCCATAAAGATATCTCATTGACATTATGTTTAGTGACTGTCCCCTAATATTTATCTTAATATTATATAATATTAGTCATTTTTGCCAAACTTTTAAGTTATTTTCCAGTCTCACACTGAAACGGAGAGGCAGCACAGAAATGGCTCAGTGGACAGGCAAGAATGCTTCTCTCCTAGCATAAACACCTGAGCTCATTCTGCAACCACAACACCAAAATGTAGACAAATTTGTCCTGCTTCTTAGCCCAGCCTAGAATAAAGCAGCAAGGTTATGGTTCAGAGCAAAACTGTGTCTCAAGGCAAAAAGGTGAGAGTGACAAAGGAAAAGAGTGACAGCATGCTTTGGCCTCTTCAAAACATCTGTATACTCATGTGCATGCATCACACATGCACACACACACACACACACACACACACACACACACACACACACACGTTTTTAGTGTCTGTGTTCATCTAAGCAGCCAGATCTCTGAACAGATTCTGAATTACTTGGTACACAATTCTAACAAAGAAATTATTTAGACAAGCTCATACATGAAAGTCTTTCTCAGACACCTTGTCAATCATTCTAATTGTGTAATGCCTGTTAGATAATATGAACTTATAGAAAGAACATTGGATTTGTGCTAGCTCTATAGTTTTAATCAAATCAACCTTCTGACCTTCAATGGTCTTATCTATAATAACATTCATTCTATCTATTCATGAGTTATTTTACAGGTGAAGGAAGATGGTTTGGGGATACAGATGGAGAATTAGAGAGTGAGATGGAATGCTGTTCAGTTAATAGAGTTAGTGCTTAGTATGGCAAATTGTCTGTTAGATCTCATTAAATTACCTCTCTTTGGGGCTGTGATTATATTAACGTTGGCCCCAAATGCACTTTAGGGTTGAGGAGACAGCGGAGTTGTACTCTTGCCTTTGTCTCAGTGTAACATTGGCCCCATTTCTGACCCTGGAATGTGTTTCCACACTGGTGTGCTTGTTTCCTTTCTGGTCCAAGAAGTCTCTGGTGTGAAAGGCTACTGTGTGATCACTGTGTGTGTTTGTTTTGGTTCCCTTGCCTTTTCCAGCTGGAATTTCACTCAGTCCCCTGCCACTCTGTTATATTTTCATTGAAGTTGTCTTTATCCATACCACAGGTTGGTTGCATATAGCACTCATATGCACTTTTCATCTTGAATGCATTTTATACACATTAGCTAATTAATCTTCACATCACAGTATGATACATGGGTAGGAAGCTAAATTAAGCATTTGGGCTATAGCACTGAAAGTTTTGTCCCAAGTAGTAGAACAAATTATTATTTTTTTATTATTCTTTATAGAAGAAAGAGGTGATTATGTTATTTGTCCCAAACCACAAAAGGCATTATACTGTAGTTGAAATAATTTCAGGCTTTGTCTTATAAAGTTACCTTGTTTGGATCCAGCAAGTTCACAGAGGGCATGCTATGGGAATAAGACACAACAGGTGACTTTGCTTTCCATCATGTGGCAGAAACAGCTTTAATTGTGCTTGAGACAAATTCATGAGAAGGAGAGGTTGGCAAAACAGAAGGTAATAATACAAGGGTCAAATTGGGACCATAATTTGCTATTGTAATTAGTAAGACCATAACATCATCCTTGGTTGAGTAAATGGGGTAATAGTGAAGCAGTTGGCTTGATCTGCATGATCTGCGTGGGAGATAGATAGGGAGTCCATAGCCTAGGTCCTGGCCCCAAATTTTAATCTTAATCTTCTGGATTTCCTTATATTTGACAGTTATTGCCTACCTTCCCATTGATCTTGAGGTCATCAACAAGAGTCTCTTTGAATAGATTTGTGATGAGAGAATGCTAGTAAAGATGGTTGTTTTAATGAAAGGGAACTTAGTTGTAATTCTTCAAAATTCTTATTCCTAGAAAGTGCATGAATGAGACTCAAGAAGGGCGACATCGAATCTTCAGGCTCTTCTGCTTCCGTGAGATGCCTGATGTAGACTCATGTTCTCATAGGGAAATATCCACTTCATCTTATTGCATCCCAAAATGTGGTCAGTGTGTGTGAAAATAATAATTTCAGTCACAGAAGCTTTCAACTTTGGAAGTTAAGGGTAGGGAAGGAGGAATCCAGCAAGAACAAGTCCTGGGTAAGATATCTGTTCTGATAGAGTTCCCTGGAGACACTAATTTTATGCCAATGGGTGTCAATCTGAACACCTAGACAGGTGGCCTAAATGAGAGGGGAGACTTGACATTTCACTGTTAATTTATCTTACAGTGTGGGCCGTCATGTATTATACATGAGGTAAATAAAAGTGATGGACTAATTATGGGGATGTGCACTGCCTCCCAATTACTCTTGGATTACATGTTTAATATTTTGAAGTATTCTAATTACAGGGGGATTTGACACTGGAGAAATCTTTACTTTAGGAAACCTAACTTCCTCTGCAGAGCAACTCAGCTTATTTACTGCTAAGTAAATGAACACTCTAGACTTTCCAACACAACTGGTATTTTTTTATTTTTTATTTTTTTGGAGTTGAACCATATTTTAGGCTTATATTTTTGACAACCTATTTCACAGTTGGCTGGCATCCCCCCTCCCAATATGAGATTCTAGACCACTCTCAAATAGTAGATCCTCATTTTTTTGTCAGAAAGGGCAACTTTGTCATTTTTTAAAAGATTACTTTTCTTTAATTCAAGTTCTGTAACTTGTTTTGGTCTATTAACTTTATCATATTTATTTCAAGAACAATTTTGTTAGAAGAAGAATGAATCGACACAGCAAAACAGTTTAACTTTATCCACATGTCTGGTTAAAAATCAGGCGTGAATTAAAACAAAGCGGAACAGCAGCAACGGAGCTATTTCAAACTCAAGGTGATGTCTCTAGGTGGAACATGAACAAATCTAAAAGCGTGGTTGACTCTGGATCTAAACACATGATGAAATAAAAGTTTAGTTTTAGACCATATTCTAATTTAATCTAATTGGGCACACAAGTGATATCCCTTTTAACTTTATAAAAATAAAAATTTTATAAAAATGGATTTTTAAAAGTTGGTTAGCTTTTAAAGCTCAAGGTAATTATCACCTAACCCAGAGCTTACCGATTTTATTCTGCTCTTTGGAAAATAACAAGCTTCATACAGTGAAGCAAACAGCTCTAATGTAATAATACAAAGAAAATGCTGTGGGTTTTATGGTTTGAGCATTACATCCATGAGCAGAGATATTGTTTTTATGTGCTTGTGTCTAATCTCATTCCAAAAAAAGTCATCAGAGACAGCTTATGTGGATTACACCAGAATGGGCAGCTTCTGTATGAGTTATGAAACAGGATGAGGTAACCATAGGAATAAAACCTTAAAATATACAGAAGAATTTGAGCATAAAAAGAAGCCCCAAGGATGCAATACAGAAAGCTTTGACTTTCTTGGCATATCAATAAGCAGGAAAGCAGGGCCACGTCTATAGACAAATAAACCCCATTGACAAAATTCATGTGAGACAGATACACCTGTTCCTTGGAGTAAACAAATCTTTTCTCTTTGTGATAATTAAGTTGTTTATATTATTGTAGTTCTATAGTAGAATCTTCATATATTAGTATATTAACATAAATGTAATATATATGAAAATGTCTTAAGACGGGTTTTATTGTTTTGTGTTAGCTCTGTAACAAAGCCCAAACTTGGATGCTTCAAAATAGCAAAGACTTCCTATCTCTACTTCCTTGCTTACTTACCTATAATGTTCTTTCAGTTTGGGTAGTTTTGCTAGGCCTGGAGGGCCTATGCTGGCCTCAGAGAGGGATTATGGAATCATTTAAACCCAATTACTCTTTTATCCTGTAAGAAGGCCAACCCAAGTTTCTTCTTCTGCTGGCAGAAAAGATTCACAGATGCAAGACAGCAAGAGCCAATGAGCAAGCAGTTTCTAAGACACTACGTGAATTGATAGCCTCAGATTGGTCATCAGGAAAATGGGCAATGGGTGTAGCCAATTCAGGTTACAAGACAAACTATCCTTCCCAGAACCACTCTTAGTTTCTATCATTCTTCATTGCTCATGAGGTCTAGTCTGAAGTTGAGGAGAGGGATGTTGTGTCTGCTGCCACCTTGCTGCCTTTCTCCATTGAATACACACTTAAATATAGATGTCTCATGGTAACCAGTGATATTCTTTTTTATTTTGCTCCCTCGACTGAGCAGGGTGGTGAACTCCCTTGGTAGAGGGCGCTTGAGGGATATTTTAAGATGGAAAGACTCATTGCACTTTCTTCTGGGCCTACAGGTCAGCAGTGTGGAGTTAAGGACCCTGCAGACCATTCTCCAGCCACAGGCCTAAAACATGCTTGCTCTATGACTTGGCAGCTGTGACCTTATCATAGCCTTCCCACGGGCCTCTCTATATGGAAAGTTGAACCCTGTGGAATTCACGAGCAACTGCAGACAATCACAGCCTGAGTGACCCATATACTCTGACGACTTTCATTCTGTCTTTCTCAGTACCTGACCTCTGGTCTTTGTAGCCATGTTGCTGTTACAAGTTGTCTGCCCCCATCCCCTCTGCAAATCAGAGATCTTGTTCAGCTCTGGTAGGCTGAGGTACCAGACTTTTCCGCCATCCAGGACCAAAGCACAGCTTCTTCTAGGAAAGGCATTCCTCCAGGGATACAGAGTTCCCCTTTTATAATTCCCCTTTAACCATAGAGAATAATCCTTGTGTGCAATATGCCTTGTTTAACCTAAGTGTGGCTTCCAAATGGGGCAAGAAAAAGAAAGAAATAAAGGAAGGGAAGGAAGAGAGGGAAGGAAGGAAAGAGGGAGGGAGGGAGGGAGGAAGGGAAGGAAGGAGAGAGAGGGAAGGAGAGAGAAATTGGAAAGCTAGAGAATGCCTTCCCTTATCCTAGAGAACAAGAGGACACCTCAAATATATGGACAAGGATGATGCAATGGGAAGGACCAAAATGGAGGCAGAGGGAAAGTCTTTTCTCCCCTATTTCTCTCCAAGGCGCCAGTCAGGGATGTGGAGCTTGGACACTAAATGGATCAAGTCTACACAGAGTAGCTGACCTTTTTGGCAAAAGCCTATCATGCCATATAAGCCTTTGCAAAGTTCTGACAATTGTTTTTGTTACATTCTAAACTGAAATGAATAATCTGAATTCTCATGATCCATAGATTTTAATTCTGAGACTTGATCCCAGGGACATGAAAACATGGGCCCACAATGAAGACATGTCCAGAGACATTCAGAGAGGCTTTGTTGGAATATGCATAAATAGGAAATAACGCAGGTGACTACCGGCAGGGATATGGAGAAAAACCTGGCTGGGGACCGTTTGTAAGGGGTAGGTTGAACGCAGAGGGTGTGGGTTTACACCTTTGCTTTCATCTGGGTAAGAAAAAGTCATCATTTGGACCAAAAGAAAGAGCTGGGTATATTAAAGGTTCTGGATATATACCAAAGCCAAGCTAAGAGGGTTAGCTTAGAGATGAAAGCAGGATCAGAAAGAAAGGAAAAAGTCCAAGAAATGACTCTAAGATTTATGGTCTAGCTCCTGGAGTGATCGTATCAGGCACTGGGACAGTATTTTGTATGGCTATAGACTCTGAAATTGGACATGTTTTATCTAGGATGGGCCTTACCTATCTAATTAAAGTGGTTGTGTAGGAAGTTTGAGAAGTATGTCTAAGTTGGAAAACTATGTCCTGAAGTCAAGGAGCATTCTGGTTGGTGGATATAATTTAGGAATTGTTGCATGTAGGTGCTATTTAAAGCCTGGAAGCTGAAAGATCACCCACTGAGACCGCAAAGAAAGGTGACATGGGCAGAAGGATGCCAGAGTGGGAGGAACCAAGAGGGGGAAGCCAGATACCAAACAAATACAATGCTTGAGGGAGGAGGTGGTAGCAAGTGTGTCAAATGCAGCTGCTCAGCCAACAGGCAAAAAGCAGCCCTGCTCCCAACTCAGCCACAGAACAGCAGAGATCTGAAGACCCACTGTCCATCATAGTCATCATTTCCATGTACAGGAGACTCCCAGAAGACCACAGCCAACATTTCCACATGCAGGGCACCCCCAGAAAACCATAACCAACATTTCCACATGCAGGGCACCCCCAGAAAACCATAACCAACATTTCCACATGCAGGGCACCCCCAGAAAACCATAACCAACATTTCCACATGCAGGGCACCCTGGGGGAAAGACCACGGCAAAACTGAGGGGCCAAGATATGGGAACAAAACATTTAAGTGAGAAAATGCCTGAATCATTTGGTGGCATTGATTTTACCTGACAGGTTAAAAAGTTCTGCCTAGTAGGAAGAAATTAGGGGAGCACGATTGATTGCATGATCAAATAAATAAATGAGTAAATGAAGCTCCATTTTCTTTAGACATCTGAACATGTAGTAAGTAATTAGTGACCTCACCTCATTAATAAATGGTCACACTCTGAAAGGCTTATTTCTAATCCACTTGACTAAATTACAATTTTCATTTTTTTAAAAAAATATAATTAACAATATAGATGTGAGTTTTGAATGCATACCGATTAGAAAGGAGGCAGTAGTTTGTCACAGTGCAGAGGCTACCAGTGTGCGACAATTCTGTGCATTTGATAACATTTCTTCATTAAATCAATCCAGGGGTAGGGTTGCTTTGTTGTTGTTGTTGTTTTGAGATAGGGTCTCATGTAACCCAGGCTGGCCTGGGTCTCTGTATACAACCAAGAATGGCCTTGATCTCCTAATCCTCCTGCCTCTAACTCCTGCTGCAAATACAGGCAAGCATAGCTATGCCTTCTGTGTGGGGGCCTGGGGCTCGAACCCATGCAGTTGTGCACCTTAGGTAAGGATTTTATCAACATAGCTATTTTCTCAGCCACAGTTGCAGATTTAAGGTTATGATTTTATGTTGGTTTTTTCCTGAAGATGCTATGCTTGTTTCTCTCAAATGTTTCTCTGGTTCTTGATGCTGGAAGAGCTGTGGTCACATGGGCAATGTAGGGGAGAAACAGATTTTCTTAAAATGTGGGTTTTTTAAACTTAGATTTGTCTGTTTTCTTTACATGAATGTTTTTCCTGAATGCATGTATATGTGCTGTGTGTGCATGCATGTATATGTGCTGTGTGTGTGTGTGTGTTTGTGTGTGTGTGTGTGTGTGTGTGTGTGTGTGTGTGTGTGTGTGTCGTGTGCATGTGCATGTGCATGTGGGCATGCGTGCCTAGTTCTTGAGGAGGCCAGAAGAGGGTGTCTGATGTCCTGGAACTGCGATTACCACTAGCTGTGAGTCACTATGTGGGTGCTAGGAATTGAACTCAGTTCCTTTATAAGGGCTCCTAAACTCAGAGCCATCTCTCTAGCCCCACAGACAGGTTTCTTAAAATCAGTAAAGAGAAACTTAGGAAGAATTACCTAAAGTTCTCTGTAGTGATGGACAATACTCTTTATGAGGCATGCTATCAGGGTCTTCATATTGTTTGTGGGGGACAGAGATGTTATCTCTTAGGAGAGTTATCTTAGGTTCTCTTTAAAGTACTCTCTTGAAACTGTTGCTCTGTGGTCAGAACTTTCTGGGATGGCTGCTGGTTGTTACTGCTCAGATAAGAGCAACATGACATGTGGACTAGACTCTGCCCAGTTTCCTCCAAGTCCTTATCCATGAGCCTAAGTTCATAATCCGTGTCAAATTTCTTATGCCATCACTTGACCCTTTCATTTCCAAGACATTAACTCTGATATGTGTCAGAAGAAACCTAGATATGAGTATTATTTGTGAAGGATTTCCAACTATACAAAAAGAAGTATGTGGCTCTGACTATACAGCAGAGGCAATGAAGTCAAATTCTTACAGCTCCCCAACTTCAATACAAGTGAAAAGTCCTTGAATGACTATAGCAATGTGTGTGTGTGTGTGTGTGTGTGTGTGTGTGTGCGCGCGGTGTGTGTGTGCGCGCGTGTGTGTGTGTGCGCGTGTGTGTGTGCGTGCGCGCGCGTGCATGCGTGCGTGCGTGAGTGTGTGTGTGTGTGTGTGTGTGTGTGTGTGTGTAAAGCGGGAAGTTGTTTCCCAGCTGTAGCTACTTTTTGCAGACCCACTGTGCCATCTTCAAATTTTATTTTATTTTTTTTTTTTGTTTTTCTTTCACATAAAACAATTTTGTTTATTGACACTAAAGACAAGAATGATGTCTAAAGTCTACACCAAATTGTTTACACGGTTGGGTTTTCTTTTCCCTCCGATATCTATTACCTGATATGATGATGATACAAAAGGATGTAAAGTATGTTCAGGGTTAGAGATATGGACAAGCAAAATTATGACAAGTACATTGCCAGGAACTAGCTCAGGTTTTTGAAAACTTTCTGCTGTTACTGCTGCAGGAATCCACAAGGGTCTAACCTTGGGAACAACCATGAACATTCACAAACCCACACACTGACATGACAGGATTAAAATTAATTCAAATTTCTAACCAAACATATTTTCATAGTCAATATTTTATCTTGTAAGCACTAATTCCTGGAACCCAGGTGCTGAGCCTTTTAACGTCTTAAGAGTTTTCCTTCATTGTGAATTGGTTCTTGTAACAGAAAACAAATGTGTAGGAAATGTTTTAGAGAAATCAGTTGATCTGAATGTGGCTTTCTATGTAATTAAAGGAAAGAGTAAAATGAAAAAGAGTCCCCTTATCAGTGAATTCATAGAACTTTTGTTCACATAAGTTTTCAGGTGCAAAAAAATGAGATGTTGTAATGCTTATAAACAGATTGTTGAACCTTGCCAGATATTTTTCCCTCCAGAATCTTATGTAATTCAATGTGTGTTCACTGAAATCTTACCAAATACTTTCTAGTAAGATTATGTTCAGTATGAATTTTCTCAGGCCCTCAAAGATTATTATGATATGCAAAGTGCCCAACTGTACCACACTGCTTATATGTATGAGGTGTTCTGCAGTATGATTTTTTTTTCATGATTTTAAAGATTGATGATACATAAAAAGGTTTTACCATGTTACAATCACAGTGTCTCTCTCCAATATGTGTTCTATGATGTGTTTGGATATTATTGACATGTGGAAAGGCTTTCCCTCATTGATTTCATAATAAGGTTTCTCTCCAGTATATGTTCTTATATGTCTTTGAAGGTGAACATGTCTTGCAAAAGCTTTACCACATTGATTGCATTTGTAGGGTGGCCCTCCAGTGTGTGTTCTTAGATGAGTTATGAGATGGCAATGTTGTGCAAAGGCTTTGCCACACTAACTACATTCACAGGATTTCTCTCCTGTATGTGTTCTTGTATGTGTTTGTAAACTACTGACCAGTGAAAAGGTTTTACTGCATTGATTACATTTGTAAAGTTTCTCTTCAGTATGTGTTCTTATAAATCTTTTAAACACACCATGAATCAAAAAAGCTTTACCACATTGATTACATTCATGGGTTTTCCGTCCAGTATGTGTTCTTTTATGGAGTTGGAGACAACTGTGACATGCAGAGATCTCACCATTTGAAGACTTTCATATGATTTCTCTCTAGTATGAACTTTTTATGCCTTTGAAGATGCCTTCTAGTCTTCCAGGACTTTGACAATGTTATTCAACATTATGGTCTTCCCAAATGTTGCCTATAGCAGTGAAATTCCTAGAGGTGTCCCCCATCACATCTTTGTACAGATTCTTTTGGGAAGGATTCAGTGAAGCCCACTCTTCTTGAGTGAAGTTGATGTGCACAGCATCTTTGGTCACCGTGTCCTCCTCCTACTATCAGCTCAGAGACTATGGACTGACAGCTGGAAAACTTCAAGGCACCAATCAGGATGCATGCTGTGTTTTAACTGCTCATTCATGTTTCCTCACAGTTCCCCAAAATAGCACTCACAGCACAGCAATCGATCCACTGGCACCTGTTCTGCTCTATCTTCAAATTTTATAGAACACTTAAGTTTTATGTAAAATCTCCAATTTTGTATGTTGCCATTAATTAAAAATTCCTAAGAATTGGTTTAGAAACCTTT
The DNA here is from genome assembly GCA_030556225.1 of Cricetiscus sungorus. Taxonomy (NCBI): domain Eukaryota; kingdom Metazoa; phylum Chordata; class Mammalia; order Rodentia; family Cricetidae; genus Cricetiscus; species Cricetiscus sungorus. The sequence goes on along the minus strand of JANBXA010000395.1, from coordinate 8,376,768 downwards.
TGTTTGTTCACATGCATGAGCCCGTGTGTGTGTGTGTGTGGTTGTGTGTGTGTGTGTGTGTGTGTGTGTGTGTGTGTGTGTGTATTTCATTAGGGGTGTTTAAGGTTCAGCCAAGTGATCAGAAGTCACAGCAATAGCACATATATCCCTCCCCCACCCTGCACGCATATGTTACTGTCATCTAGATTCCATAGTTTGCACTAAGGGTCTCCGTTGGTATTGCAGGTTCTATGGGTGTGGGCAAATTATTTGCAACTATAATACAACTTAACAGATAGATGGGGAGGTGGGAGGCTATGTATTAGAGTTGAAATATATAACGCCACAGGCCTTGGTTCCAGCCTTGTGGGAAAGACCAGATTGCAAGAAGGAAGATGATGATCTAGACAGAAAGATGAGAAAAATGGGTACATTGGCACATTCTTATTTCTCACTCCCAATTTTTTCTATCCACCTTTGTCTATTTTGCTCAGTAAAAGTTAACTCTGATGAAATCTTTGTTTTTCATAAACTTGTTCAACCTGATACTCTTTTGATTGTAACCCAAACATCCAATACAGAGATCAAAGGTCAACATGTGTGGAATAAACAGAGGAAACAGAATGAGTAGAACATGGGGAGCTGGATCTTCTGGGGACAGAGAGGACAGGAGAAAGACACAGTAGTGGCAATGTAAAGACAGCTTGGTGTGGACTGCTGACATACGTGGCTTCTGTGTGAGACTGGCTCGCAAACAGGGCAGTGTAGAGCAGGACTTTGAAATGAGACGTGCTTGAGTCCAAGTAGAAGCATCATTGTAGGCTTGTTTCCTAAGCTAGGGTCTCTGAGATCCAGCTAGTGGTTCAAGGCCTGAATGAGATGAGCTATTTGAAACATTAGAGTATCTGACACAGTGACAGAAATGATATGAACAATGGCAGGGGTCGTTATTGATGGTTATGACAATAGAAAGAAAAAGAAAACCTATTTTTAAATTCATAATGGGTAAAACTGACACCAGTGCCTACACAGATTAGTAGCTAAGCATGATCCTTCAGAAAAGGAAACGAATGATCCCTAAGCACTAGGAATGGCTCCCTAAGAACACACTGTGCCTGATTGACCCCTCATCACTTCCCATATTTCTATAAGGCAAAGGAAATAGGGACATGCTATAGGCATGGCATGTCCATCTAAGATGTTGGGTAAAGAAACAAGATCACCTGACTTGGATCTCTGCCAGAGTATTTCTTTGCATGGGGGGCCTAGAGTTTTGAACATGTAGGCTCTAGGAAGTCTTTCTCTATACAGACATAAAATTTGTGTGCTTGTAATTAGTTGTGCTGTTAGGAATTCTACTGAAATTCTCCTTTCTTTGACTTCCTGAAGAACTTCCTTCCAATATTGCCCCCTCTGTGACATCAGCCCACCATTCCCCACTCTGCTCTTCAAATAAACTAATTTCTCATAGTTCCTGGTTCCTTTTGTCGAGAACCCTTTTGGGTCATGGCCCTTCTGAAACATGGAACTCTTATAACTGTTTATACTATTTCTGATGTTTTCATATTTGTGCAGATTACAAAGGGACTGATCCTCAGGATGCATTAATAGTTTGAATCTTTTGATTTTAGTGTTAAGATCATATTAAAGGGGACATATTACAGCACTGAGTCATTTTTGAACTCAAGAAAAACAAAATAGATTTTCTAACTTTAATCTAACTCCAAACATCTAGCTGTGCTATTATGGTTTATCTAAAACCAAAAAAAAATATATCCCCCCAAACTCT
>JANBXA010000395.1:8310000-8370000 GCA_030556225.1 Cricetiscus sungorus | reverse complement strand
CTCCATCCCTCAGTTCTGCTCTGTCTTCATTCTCACTTGCTTTCCTCCGGGAGAGCTGCATGTACGATCTCTTTAAAGCTAGGAGGAAAAGCATGTGTTTCTTTCCCTTCAGCTTCCGCCAAGTCCCAGCATATTCCAGTTGGCTCAAACTGGATCTTGACAACATAGAATAAATGGCTCTGGAAAGCGTGTAGGAGAATTCTGATTGCTGCACTCAGCATGCGTCCCTACAGATGGATTCAACCCAGGCAGACTTGTGTGGACTGAGAATGGAGGAGGACACAGAGCTCCTGAAAGGAAAGTCAAAACGATGTTCTCAGGCTTTCCGTTTGTCAGCTTTCCACCTACTATAACAAAACTCCTGAAACCATCAGCTTAGAAAGAGGAAAGGTTCCTTTGAGGGTCACAGTTTTAATCAGCTGCTTTGGACCCATGATAAGACAGCACACAGCAGGCACATAGGGTAAACCAAACCCACTTATTTCATCAACCAGGAACAAAGGGGAGAAGAGAATAACCCAGCCCCAACAACTAAAGACTTCCCACTAGGCCCCACCTCTAATGGGTCCCATTTCCTCTCACTAGCTCCCAGCCCTGTCCTTGGGAACCACACTTATAACACACAGGGAAAAGATCTAAACAGTAACACCGTGAAATGTGGGGTATGCAAGTAAAAGCCACAAGGGTGCTAGCTGGCCTTTCATTGAGTTCCAAGTTCCTGCGCATGGGTTTAAGCACAGGTGCCAGAAGGAAGTAGACTATATCGAGCTTGCTCAGCTAATGTCCCTCTAAGTGGTGGTACTACCTCCGCCATAGGCGCATTACTGGTTTGAGATCAGTAAATAAGGCTGAGCAACCAGATGGAGCGTATTTAATTGGGGCTAGAATAACACACTTTCCTGCAAGACACCTCTTTGTGCCTTGTTGAATGAGATAGAGGTCTTCTTTTACTAAAGCAGCATCATTTGATCATGCATCTTCTTCCTTTTCCATTTTGGTTCTCATAGCAACAGCTCAACACACACACACACACACACACACACACACACACACACACACAGTGTTCTCGTGGAGAAACAGAAAGGGTCACTTGCTACCTTTCTCAGAGGCACAGGCTCCTGACTTTTTCTTTTTAGCTTATTCACTGAAGTAGATGAATTCTTTGAAGCTTTTAATAGTAAAAGAGCCCATAGATTTCATTTCACCAGGTTGTAAAGTTGCTGGGTTCCCCATGCTTGAAACATACCCTACCGTATCAACCATGGCTGTGAGAGTTATGTGTGGCCACCACAGGTCCATGGTGAGCAGGCAGTGACCTTTTAGATTACTGCCTAAGCCTTCATTAAGAAGAGCATCCAAAATGACAGCCATGCCTCTAAGGAAGCCCGGCATTCCACACTGGTAGCCCAAGCAGTGAAAATTGACTTGGCGTGGGATTCTCCTCTCCCAGGTCCCCATGCTGGGAGCCAGGGGCACAAGACAGCATGTTGGCAGATTCCAGTCACTTAGGAGCCTTCCTTTCTGATTCAGCTTTGTAAGAATGCATCTAGTTAAATCCACGGGGTCATTGCCTGTGTCTTTCAAAACACGAGGTTTTATGAAGGAATTCAGACCCAGAATCCAAGGTTCAGAGCCCAGACATTCAAACAGATTAATCGCCATGGGGAGCAACAGATGAGCTTCCCAACTTTAACTTCATCCTGGTCCCTAGCAACCATGGGCCCCTATTCAGCGGACCCAGGTCGGCACTATGGTCCGTTGGACAGAGAGCACTGGGCGGGGAGCCAAGAACTGGGGCAGACTCATTTCAGCCCTGCCACTGGCTCCCCACGTTCCCCCTTGAGCAGGTTCTTAACTGCTCTGTCTGCATTTCCTGCTTATTAAGTTAAGATGGGAACAATAACACCCTAAGACGCATAGTTCAGGGTTGGTGGGGGGTGCGTTAGGGGCACAGGTAGATGTATGTTTTGTGGGCAGGCAGAGGTAAGGTGTCTGGAAGGCAAGTAAATCATTTGCAGTAGAGAAAGCACCCTGTTTTGTCTGTGGATAAAATAAGTGACTGTTTGCTGGTGTGACATTTGCCTTCTGATGAGACAAAGGAGAAGGATGGGAGTAAACAGAGATAAATAGAACTGAGAACAAACTAAGGATGGATGGTGTGTCTCGTGGTTTCCGTACAACGTCCTGTAAGGTATTTCAGAGACACACATTTAAATTTAAAACTTTATTTTTCCCATTTAAAAATCATATCCCCCACGCGGCTTTCATGAGAAGAGTGCTAAACAAGGTCTGTCAAATCAGTAAAATGGTTAATTTTAGATGGTAGCCAGAAAGCGAGTTAAGGAGCACCTTGACTGTCCTGTGTGCCCGATGAGGACCCTGGGAGGATTTGTGTGGTTTCATAATGATGCCTAGCACCTGTTAAATGCTATGGGTCTGCCTTTCTGTTTAGGAACCGGCTCTTTCTCCCTAGCAAAGACTGAGGAAAGTACAGCGTTTGCAGTGTCCTGTGTTTTACCTACTGGGAAACCAAGGCTCATGTGCTATTTTTAAGTAGGCCCATCTGGGCCTGGTGAGATATAGTTTAAACTAGGTGCTAGTATCTTCCACTCGGTCTGGGATTACTCTGGCCAGTGCCAGGGACAAGAGGACCCGGAAATGACGATGCCACCTACAAAGAGATGCTAGGCTCAGGCAAGATTGTCAGATTAGCAAGCAAAGGCAGCACATGGGCACTTAAATTTGAATAGCAGATTAATAATGGTAGTGTACTGTAAGTGTAGCATGTGTACAGTTTGGGTTACATAAATCATAAGGAAATTCTTTGCTATTTATTTGAAAATGTATCTGGTGACCCATGTTTTGTCTTAAAATCTATAACCTTTTTCTTGGGATTCATGGTCACGTGTGGAAGAATTCTTTCTATAAATCTTAAAATCTTAGCCAATTCACACTGCAAAGAACAAGACCCACATAGTGAATTTCTCCTCTTATTCACCATTCGGGTTCTGCCTTCCACCTAAACTGATGTTAAAGGTACTTTTCCAGACTGGATGAAATCTAAATGCCTTGGGCATTTTATAATAGACATGGGTGACTGAGCATGAGAAAGCCATGAATACCTGGCAGAGAGAAGACACCCATGTGTAAATGGGTCATTATATTTTGGGAGGAATTCAGAGGCAATTTCTGCTCAGATAGTAATAAGAACAGTAGGTCTGTGCCCTCCAACTGCCTAGAAATCACACACACAGACACGGGGACACACACACACACACACACACACACACACACACACACACACACACACACAGGGTTGATAATCATTTTTGAAGCCCCATTCTTTATTCACCCAAGCTCCTACCTATAATATCTATCTACCTCTTCTCCTTAGAGATTAAAGTCAATAACCTGTTTTTAAACAACAGTTCCCCAGGAGATAAACAGATTTAATTTCAGGTCTTAAATGTCATTGGATTAGGTCCATGTAGGCTTTAATCTTGCTTGTGCAGATTCTCAACAATTCTTCTATGTCTTACATGTGACCTTGGTCACTGGTGAGATACTAATAGCACCTCTGAGTAGAGAATGTGTGCCTCACGTCACGATTCTCTTGGTGTTGGAAGGGCAAATAGTGGGAACAAGCAATGAGAAGGGTATCCAAAAGGCTGAACTTCAGAAACAATGACGCTTACAATGGCCTAGAAACAGATGTAAAAATGTTCATTGTCAGTGAATATGATGCCGATCGACAGAAGCATCTCTTTCTCCAAAGAAACAAATAGAATACCTGGCATTGCTAAGCTTGAACTTTCCTTTGCCTACCCTGGAAGAAACTAGATCTTAAGTTCAGAAGATTTGGGCTTTTATCCAGGCACCACTTTCTGCATAGAATCATTGCTGAAAATTCCCCACATGTTTGGTGGAAGGTAAGTGTTCTTCAGCGTGGTAAGAAATGAAGCTGACAAACAAATTAGGTAGATGGCATTTATTTTCCGTGTTTTGCATCGGTGAATTAAATAAGTAGGCATGGGAGTGACTTAAAAAGTCTGCAGTGTGAACAGGTGTTGGGCCACCTATGAAATGCTTCTTAAACTTCCTTTGTCTTGGCTCAAAACGGAACCTCTGATTTTGAAATGGTCCATTGCATACTTAAGGAGGCTGATTTCTACCATGCAAAGTGACATTTGGCCCAGAGAGAAAACCGCATCTCGGATTACTTTCCTGTTGCTAACCTTGAAAAAGGCTGCTGATGAGCAGCAGTATGTATGCTCGGATATGGGATACAAATGCTAAAGCCAGTTATGGATTTCAAGCTGGCCAGTGACAGTTTATCTTCTTGTTCCTTTTATCCTCACCCAAGCCATTAGGTAATCAAGTTTAGACTATTCACATATGCATTTTCAATATTTATCTCCAGGCCATTTAAACCAAGGTGCATTTCCGTGATTAAAAGTGGTACAATAAGGAGAGTTATGAAAAATGACTATAAAAGAAGAAAATTGGAGAGATAAGCTAAATAAACGAAACCAATTAGAACACAGGCTCCACAAAGAGATGAAAATACATGTAATTTTGTGGAAGAAATAGATAATGTTAGTTAAAGGTTTATAAAATGCTTGGGGAGAAATGAGAGTCAGCCATTTAAATGTGAGGCAGAGGCGAGCTGGCAATCAGTGGAGCTGATGGAGTGGGGGAATAAATTATCCCAGACTCAAGGCTTTAAATGGGGTTTCAATAGTGTTTTGAGACAGAATGTCATAAGACCAACATGGGTGAATTACGGAGATCAAGATGGGAGGTAATGAATAAACCCGAGGGGCCTGTGTGAAAGAAGGGACGAGAATGCTTTCTTGGAGATGGAAGTAGGTTGGAGCGTTAATGAGTAGCTTATTGAGACTGAAATATGAATATTCCGCAGGAACACAAGTAGTTAAGAAATGATAGGACCGTAACAGGAAATAGAAAAGAGAGCAGAGAGAATGAAGTGTTTATTTTTTTTAATTTCTTTGTAATGTTAACAGCGCTGATTACAAATTGAGGGGGAAAGAAAGTCAATTTAAAAAACAAAACAAAAAAAAAAAAAAACAAAAGAAGGTTTGTATGTGGAAGGAAGATGACTTCTTTCCAGATACAAAACAACAGAACAAACAAACAAAAGCCCCACTAAATTATATCTACTAATTCTTACTCTTCCTGGGAGTAATGGCTGCAAATTTTTATATCAACTCACTTTTTATTACAGTCAAGTGCCTTAAGCAGGGATAGTTTGTAGGATTTCTGTTCTTCATTTACAACCATGCCTATGTTGGGTCAGGTTCTTTTCATGTTGTGATCATGCATGTGGTTTGCATCTCTCTCCACAACGCCTCAAGGTGTAGGGGCTGGCTAGTCCCTGTCCATCTTTCCGACTGGAGAAAAGGCACCTGTTCTTAATGGGTTGCCTGCCTTACTATTATGCAGAGGCAATTGGAGATGCAAAACAGTCTAAGTTAGGCACAAGAGACTAAAATTTAGAGTGAAAGTTAAATTCAGAAGTAAGTACTCTGACTGGAAGGCTAGAATAATATCAGGCCATAAGAACAAATTCAAGCAAATGTCTGACCGCTAGGGAGGTCAGGTTGACCACGAGTGAAGAAAGGCATTTCAAGTTGAAAATTGACCGTTAGCTCCTGCCTCATCTAGCCTGACAAGGGCCATCCACACACTTAACAGAAATGGATGTTTTCTTCTTCTTGGGCAGGCAAATCCATTACATAATTTTTCTAAAAAGGGTTGTCTTCTTGCAGTGATAGCTCTGGAGTGCTCTGTACCTTGTTAAGATGAATCACCATAGGCTTCTGTACTCTTGACTTTGACCCAACTTCTTCCCAAGAATTTTTAAAGGCTGTGCAGAGTCCCAGCACTATAGAGCAAGATGAATTGAACAGCTGAGGTAGCTGAGTTCATCTGGTAGACCTCCCAGTTGAGTAGCCTAGTCCCATGTTTCATTTTATTTCATTTCGTTTTTTTGCATGAAAGTTGAGCTGGTCTTCAATGGGAATCACAGCTGATAGACACAAACTGGGTGGCCATGCTTCATGCAGCGGTATCAGGATGGTTGACAGCAGAATCCCACAATGTTGGTGCATTGGCTTTCCTGCCTGTGGTTCCCTAATAGACTCATTGGCAGAATGCAGAGATTACTTTTTCCTGTTACCAAATGACCACTGGGATGGGGTCCTTCATATTAGGTCTTGATAAAGCCACTTTCCTGTTCTGAAGTCATTCCCCACATCTGTGTGATAAGAGGTCTCTATTTATGGTCTTTCATTGCAAAACAAATGGCAGCTTTTCCGTGAAACGCTAAATGTGTTACAGAGTGCTGAGCATTCTTTTTGACACCAGCAAGATGGATCTTTTCCTCTCTGAAGTGCTAATGTGGTACTTCCTGGAATCAGAGAGCAAGGCATAGAGAGCCTTGGAGGTCCTCGTGAACTTCAAAACTCTAAAAATCACCTTCAGGCGACTTCCAACATGATTAGGGCCCTTCATTCCATCAGATGGGTAGCCCCCTTTTTTCCAGTGGAAAACAACTGAGGAGTGAGTTTATAATCATGAGTTCTTGGTGGGAGAAAAAAGAAATAACAAAGAGAAAGAAAGCACATTTCATGGTGCCTGGTTAAGGCTTTGGATTGTGGGGAAGGGATTTCAACGGTCTAGTGCTTCTTATAAAATGAAATTCTTTCTGGGTTTACAGTGAGCCTAGGTTTGCAATGTTGGAATATTTGGGTCACCACCATTTCCTCCTCCTCCTCCTCCTAACCTCTTCCTACTGGCATTGCGAACTTCTTTACAAAATTACATTCCGAACTACAAGAGGAGTTGGCCTTGTGATCCTATTCAGGGTTCCCAGTTCTGTTTCTCTTTCACCCTTCTTGCCCTCTTTCTCAACGTTCACTATGGGCCCAGAGTTGACACTGGGAACTGCATTTAAAGGATGCGGGACCTGCAACATGAAACAGAGCCACCTGCTGCTAATGGGGATGCCATCATATCTTTATAAGAACTCAAGAGAAGGAAAACAGACTTTCATCACTCATGGCGACATGGGTGACCAGGAACTTTTAGGAGAGATTCTTTTCCCTGTAGGGGAGAATAGTGAAGAGGATCTTGGAAGCTCTACAAGGGCTCTTGATATTTCTAGCAGAGCATCAGGACCACCCAGATGTTGAAGAATATGGAGTATTGAATGATGATGAATTGATGTATGAATGAAAGAAGAGGAAAAGGAAGGTAGGATTGAGGTGTCTGTCTCCACCTTGGTGGGAAAATTAACTTCTGAGTTCATAGAATAGCACAGAAGTTTTGAGATGTCAGTTACTTAGGAGGGTAAAGTATTATATACAGGCTGAACCCGTTGGTGGCTTGGGTATCGTGTGTGTGTGTGTGTGTGTGTGTGTGTGTGTGTGTGTGTGTGTGTGCTCTCTCTATATATTGTTCTGTTAGCATTGACCATATATTTTTATAATTTATTAAAATACATTTTAATTAAAATAGGATTACATCACTTTCCTCTTTTCAGGCCCTTCAATATACCCACACTCTTAAATTGACAGCCTCTTTCTCTTTGCTTATTACTATTGCACACATATATTATCCCAGGGTGACCATTGCAGATTCTCATGAGGTAGGTATTGCTGGAATGAATGAGGGTGACTGTGGCTGTGGGAGGATTTTAAGTAGGATAGGAAAAGAGTGAGATCCATACTTTGAAGGTGACCGTGGCACTAGTATGGAGTACAGCTTTATAGCATTTGAGTATAGATTATAGCAGCATGGTTCAAGGATCCCAGTTTAAGAGGGGGGAAGAAAAAGGAAGTCGGCATACATAGCTCTGTTTTGAAATGCATGTGTACCATGATATACTTCCTACAGTGCTGTGGGCAGAAAACCTTTAGGAATATATTTAAGATACATTGGATTAAAGTTTGGAGGAGACACAGAAATACACGCTATATCCATATTCAAGGCAAAAGATATTGAAAACTTAGCCTTGGCAACTGTTTTGTATTGTGAGGGCTAATACTGGGCTAATTCTCTACTTAATCCTTTATAATCCTGTGTTGTATTTTGCAGGACAATGAATAAGGGAAGGGATTGGTAATGCTGGAGGAAGTTTCTGTGCAAAACCAGAGATCTTGTTTTAGTCTCTCCACCGCTATCCTCATCAGAAGAAAATTTTCAAATATATACTCCCTAGGTATCTGAGTCCTACTCTAGTACTGAAATGGCTAAACTCATAGATATTTCACAGAAGCTAAAAGAGCTGTCATCAAAGGATCTAGCCTTCACCACTGGAGGTTGAATTGGTTGTTCTGTGGCTATTGCTGCAAATTACTACACACTGGTGGCTTGGGACAATAAGAACTTCTCTTCTTGGAGTTCTTAAGGCTGGAATTCTGTAATAAAGTGTTGACAGAGCCATGTTCTTCCCAAAGGCTGGAGGAGAGGCCATCCTTCCCCTCGAAGGTTCTGAAGGCTGGCGACATTCTCTCCTTAGTATCTCTTTAGCTCCAGTCTCGTCTCTACTTTCTTCTGAGGGTTTTATCATTTCCTCTAAGTGTCTCCTGAAAAGATGCTAGTCATTGAATTTGGGGCCACACTCAGGTATTCCAGAAAGTTTTCCTTACTTCAAGATCCTCAAATTTGATGACACCTGCAAAGAACCTTATTCCAACTTAGTCATGTCCACAGGTTCTGGGGATAAGGACATGGATGTCTTCAATGAAGGCCATTATCCCACACTCTGCTGAAGGGAAGAGACTTTGTATAAGATACACCTGTAACACTTTACCAGAAGACCAGGCCTGTGCATCTCCTAGGTGAGTGTCCTCCAACGGTCCATGTGTTAACTGGCCAGCTACACTCTGTGAGCTGTTGGAAAGTGGCAGAATACTTAAGAGGTGGGGCCTAACGGGGAAGGGTCTTGAGGTAGCTGGAGGTGTGCCAGGCCTGAGATCCTTCTTCACAGTGATAACATATCACAGCGTTTCCTCCTTTGTGTACCCCCTTTGCAATGTAAACTTTGCCTCTCTAAAAGCCATGGAGACAACCAAACAGTACGGCAGCCTCCAATGGTGAGTCACAGGTTAATTGTCTGGATGAGGCATTACCATAACCAAAAGCTAGTTAACCGACAGTCAAGCTCACAGAGGAAGGAGTAACCCTGACTGAGCTTCAGGGCTGACACAACCTGGCCAAGAATAAAGGTTGAGTCACAGGTTCAGAGTAGAGTAGAAGTTTATTAGTATATATTTCACTATATTATATATTAATATATAGGAGTATATATGTATATATTCTAATATATGGCTCACACATATATGCATATACACTAACATATATTACACAATGTGCACATGTATTATTTGCATTATATTATATTACATATATATATATACATATATATGTATATATGTATATTGGTGTATGTTTTCCTATGCCACTATTCTGGGAAAGTAGCCCTACATTATTTACTTCTCTCATTGCTCTGACAAAATACCTGACAGAAGCCACTTAAGGCAGCAAGGATGAGTTTTTGGGCTTCTAGTTAAGAGGAGATCATGGTAGAGAAGACACCGCAGCAGGAGAGTGTGCTGGCAGCCCCCGGTTCACATCTGAGTAGACCAAGAAGCAGAGCTGTGGGTGTGCTAGACACAGGATCAGTACACAATTTATGAGGCCTCCTCCCAGCAACCTGCTTCCTCCAGCTAGGTCCCATCTCCTAAATGTTCATCAAATTTCCCAAACTACAACACCTGGGAACCAAGGATTGGCGCATGGGAGCCTGTGGGGGCGAGGTTACATGGAAAACATTAACAAACACCTAATCAAACGACGTCCCGGCCCGTACTGCAAAGTTTCCCCATCTCTCCTGTACAATAAGTCAAACAGGATGGCTTGAAGCTCTCTTCCACTTTCGAGTTTATGTTCCTCTGGAGGAATCACCCAGCAGGTGTCCAAGTCCCACAGCTGCTTCTTCTCTTCTCGTGTCGCGTGCTTAAGTGTCGCGTTTGCCCACATTATTACAAGATAGCTTGCAGGCGTTGTTGGAGGCCTAACCCCACAGCATCCTGTTTCGCTTTCAGTAAATGGGCCTCTAGAGAGTCCCTTAGCAGGCACTGCCTCCTTAAGCAAATTAAAAGTTTTATTGGCGAAATATAACTTGATAACGTACATGTATGGTCATTATAACTTAACAAGAGAGAATATCCATTTGGAGACACCAAGAGAAGAGCAGGCAAAACTTTGCATGGGAAACACATTACACAGACCATGGAATTGCGGACGTTCAGTAATTGCACTTAGAATTTGAACGCCAAGGTCTCAGGGAAGAGTGGCTACGCTGCTTCCATCTTTTAGAGAGAATCTCGGGAGGAAAAGCCTCCTTGCTAGCTGATACCCTCCCCTCCCCTCGCCCCCAACCCCGCAAGCTCCCACACACTTTTCCTTCCTCTTCAGAGCAGGAGCTACGACTTGGGCAAAGGTTCAAATAACCCTCTAGTGCCTTGAAAGCCTCAGCCTGGTTGGGATGTGGCTCTGTTCGCTTCCCTTCCTGTTGGATGCCCCTGGCATTGTATCCACTCTAGGACTTTGGGATTCAAGCAACCCTGCAGCCACGATGTGCTCTGGTGCTAAATGGCCTCAAGCAGTCTGAGGATTTTTGCCTCTGAAGCCTGGCACCTCTGGGCTTGTGGTTTCAGTTCTGAAACCCCCTGTCTGCCTGTTCCTGCCAGCACCAACCCTTCAACTAATAACTTACCCTGATTCCTGGCAAACACCACCCCCTGGGACTGTCTTGTCCACCAGGGATCTAGCCTTTATCTTTTTCTTTTTCCCAACGAGGAATAGGGAGCAAAAGTCCGGGTAGTTCTAGATGTTGAGCTTCAAGTTCTGGTCCAACTCTTGGGAGCCTGTCTCTTAGGCAGTTCAGAGGCTGCCTCGGAAACTGAAAACTCAGCATCCCCAGGGCGCTCAGCCTTAATAAATATTGAATGGGCATCCTGAATCTACCATCTCTGCTATCAGACCCAGTAGTTTGAACACTCTTTCTTCAAGTAATAAAAGGAGTTTCTTTTTTTGTTTGTTTGTTTAAATTCCTATCTTGAAGAGCCCCTGTTTGTTGAAGGCACCATAGAATACAACATAGAATATCTCCAATAACGATTTCACAAACAGACGAATGACTTGACATATGCCTGCAACCATGGGTAATAGTCTTAAACACCATGTAATGAACTCCTCTAGAGGATGGGGTACACGTTGAAGACAGTCCACACAAAATGGGGGACACAACCTTCCCTGGTTATTTTACAGGAAATACCTATTTCAAGGAAATAAATGTGCTACTGTTATAAAATTTCTCTCTACATTTGGTCATCAATAATCACAAAGTGCTAATTTCTTGTCAATCTATACCCAGATAAATATTTACAAATAACCTAAGATGTTTTGGTATAGTAACAGACATCTATAATGCCAGTTACTCAAGAGGTGTAGGTAACACTGGTTGATCCCAGGAGTTCAAGGCCAGCCTTGAACAATACTGCTGTATTCTGTTTCTTAAAATAAAAACAAACGAACGAATGAATGAATGAATGAATGAATGATTGAGTTTTCCTCACACTCCAAGACCTCCAAGACATTCCCTCTGTTTCAGTGTTTGCATGCATGCATGCTTGCTCCACTCCAGAAATGCCTCCTCCTGCATCTGTCTAAATGCCTTGACTGTCAGTCCTCTAAAATGGCCCATCCTAGCACGTGGAACATTATACTAAATTGGAGTGTGTGACTTCACTGACCCTTAAACAATACCCTCTCTCAGTTCTGAGACTCACAGATGCTTGCCCACATGCCCAACACACCTACACAGACTACACCCACAGGGTGCCTGTAGGACAGAGCATAGCTCTACCTCTCGCTCCCTCCCTTCTCTTCCTGGTGTAGTCCCTCTTTTATTATCTAGTGTCTACAGTGGGCTGTGCTTTAGCTCTGAGCTCGCACTTTCCTTAGAGAACTAAGGTCAGCACAGATTAGACAGAAAACTGGGCCAAACGGCTAGCGTTTAAGCCTGCAGAGCAAGCTAGACACATCCAGCCAGGGAGCTGGTATTGAGTTCATCATCTCCCTTGCAAGAGAGGAGCAGCAGCAAATTCTCCCTCCCAGAAGCAGCACACCCTCTCCAAAGCACAGGAGTTGTTTAGTTGATGAGTCTCAGGTTCCATGGGGTAGACTGTTGAGTTCTCTGAAAGCAGGCAGCCAGATGAACTGGAATTTGCAAGGCAGAAAACACTATAAAAGGAGCCTATGCCTTTTTATTGAGGAGTCTTCCCCGTCTCCCACTCTAAAGGGTCTTTTTCGTTGTTGACAACTATAACTAGAACATTACTGCTTCAGCTCTCCTCTCCTAGTCCTGGAGAGCCCGTTTTTCTTGAACTCAAAGTAGAGCATGGGGAGGTGTGAAAATTCAACATCTTTGTTTCTAGACTCTTGAGAAATGGCTCAATTCTTAAATATTTAATTTCTTGCTCATTTTAAATATTTAATTTTTATCATTTTAAATAAGATGTATGTGTCTCTGTGTGGATATGTACTTATGAGTACTGGTGCCTGAGGAGGCCAGAGGCATGGGATCATCCGGAAGCTGGAGTTACAGACAGTTGCGAGCCATTGGGTGTGTATGCTGGGAACTAAACTTAGGTCCTTGCAAGAGTAATATTCTTTTTTAACTGAAGAGCTATCTCTGGACTGCATTTATCTTTTGTGAGACACATTTTTTTTAAAGTGACACGGATAGTTAATGAAAAAAAAATGAAAATACTATTGATTGTTTGGTCAGAACCTTGTGCTTTTACATTTTTAATTGATTTATAGAATTTTTAAATGAATAGTTTGTGAACAGCTTTTAAAAATGCTTTTATTTATTTTCTGAGAATTTCATAAAATATATTTTGATTATTTTCTTTTCCTCCGCCCAACTCAACTCTTCCAGATCCTTTCCGACCTCCCCACACACTAAACTTCATGTTTTTTCTCTCTCTTATATACAAAAAAACCCAAACAAACAACAAAAACAACAACAATAAAAACCAAAAACGTCTGTTTGGTGTTGGCCAATTACTCCTGGGCTTGATTGATAATACCCCAGTATGAGTGATATACCCAGTGTCATTCCACCGGAGAAAACGTATTTCCTCTCTTCCAGCAGACATCCTCTGTGATTAGCTTCATGGAGAGGAGTGAGACTTCATGCCCACATTTCCCTCCTCTGTGCTGAGATTTTGTCTGACTGGAGACTGTGCAGAGCAGGTCATGTGCGTGCTGCCAGTCTCTGTGACGCACACGTATATCTGCCCTATTCTGTCTGAAAAATGTTACCTTGGAGTCACCCACCACATCTGGCTTTTGCAGTCTTTGTACATCTCCTTCTGCAGAGATCCCTGAACCCTGAGGGGAGTGGTATGATGCAGTCACCCCATTTATGAACAAACGTTTCAAAATCTCTTATTCTCGTCATTGTCCAGTTGTGGGTCTCTGTGTTAATTACAGTTTACTGCAAGGGCAATCTTACCTGTGGTGGGTTGAGTGACACACTGACCTGTTTGTATAGCAATATGGCTTTGAGGAGTGTCTTACTAATATATTCATTCTGCAGAATACTAGTATGTTTTCTTTCTCTAGGACCCAAGACCTGTCTAGTCTCAGATTCTTGGCCTCATTAACAGAGTCATGTATAGATTTTGTTTTTGTTTAAATATACTAGAATGCTCGTTCAGAGATAGACAGCTTGAGTCTGAGCACTGACATTGTTATTGGACATGTAGTAGAGTGGGAGTGAGCCATAACTAGGTTGGAACTCCCTCTGCCTTCTCTCCTTACCCTGCCCTCGCTCTTACACAGTCTACTCCAGTTCTTATGAGCGAGTCCCATTGCCAGGGACAGCATGTGTAGGCTATGCCCTTGTCTGAAGGCAGCTGGAGTCAGTGCAGTCCAACTGCTTGCTGTTTCATCGATGTTCTTTTTCTTTGAGCAATGAGCTGCATATCACTTCACTGCCCAACTCTGGTAATGCATCTTTAAAATTAAAGATGACTGAAGAATAGCAGAACTGCTCTGGCTCTGAAATGCAATAGCAGTGTACTCACCTTATAGGAAACTAATGTATTAGGTAGTTGTTTATAACGCCAAGAGGCAAGGCAAGGTCAACTTTCCTCCATAAGCTTATGATTTTGTGCCTTGTGCCTTTCTTAGAATCTTCAGGAGAGCTCTAAGATTATTCATTCATTCATTCACCCATCCATCTATCCATTCATTTATTCATTCAACATTACTCAGCACCCAGCACATACTAGATGACTAGATGAGACACTGGGTTACAAGGATATGTAAAATACTCTACTCCTATTATGTCTGCTCAGAGATGTAGTCAGATGAATAAATCTTAGCAACATGTATAAAAATGTGGAAAAGTGAGTGGCCTCAATCTGATGGAAAGGGTGGACATGTCTGAATGGACATGAGGTAGATTGTTAGATTGTTGACTCTGCACTCTCCCTGCCTCACCAGACACTCAAACACACAGGCCTTCATACATATAACCATGCACATCCAATTGTACTCAGTACAACTTAACAAATATAAAGAACTTTAACTGCAAAGTATATAAATGAAAGAGACATCAGTCTAGCTTATTAAGTAGTATATAGGTATAAAGGGAGATGAACTTAGTTTACAAATGTCTACATGGTAAAAGGAAGTGAGATACACGTATAAGCAAGATGTAAGCATATGGCTTATGGAGTCCAAACACAGGGCTCTGCCAACACATGGCATCAGGAAGGGGCTAGAGAGAGGCTGATGTCTTGGGCAAACCTTTCTTCACAGCTGAGGGTTTTATCTAAAGATTAGAAGCTGGGTAAGATAACAGACACCTGTAATCTCAACACTTGGATTGAGAAAGGAAAAACTCAAGTCAAGGACTTGATATACTAAAGATCTACATAAAAAATACCAGGCTACCCAGAGCTACAAAGCAAGGCTGTCTCAGAAACTCAAAAACATAACAAAACCATCCGGAAGATCAAGGAAAGATTGGTTGGTGCCTTTTTATTTATTGATTTTCATGGTGAAATTTCACACTTAGATGGAAGTCAGTCTCTACTTCCCGTTTTGAAATGGTGCATTTTCTGTTTAAATATATTTTAAGTGTTGGACATAAACTAGTAGTTCTGGCCAATGAAAACTTTAACTGCCTTCTGAAATTGTTTGGTCATTTCTGCTTGCTTTCTGTATGTCTTAGGAGCCAAGTATATTTGTTCCCCAACTGGGTATAATTTAATGAAATATTATATATAATGAATAATGGAAATGGAGCTAAGGGAGAAGGAGAAGATGAGCTGCTATCTCCATAGCAATTCAATTGTTTTAGAGAGACTGTTAAAAAATAACAAAGGTTATTGGTTAAAATAAAACACCGTACTTAAGTGTATTATTTTTTTTGATTTCCTGTGTAACTTGACATTCAAATTTCATTTCACATATTAGGTATTGTGGAGTACTGCTCATATCCTAGGCATGTACAAATGGTCCTTTTGCACACCTGCAGATTTGATCACGACCATAAATTCACACCACAGACATCAATTGCGACTGGGTTTTAATAATGGATTATTCTGAGGTCAATGCTGACTGTCAAGTTTAGATTCTGGCTTCCACAAGACTAGTACTGCTGAGAGACAGATACCATAAAATCTGTCTGAAAAGAGAGGGAGAGAGTTCCCAGGAGCACCCACTGAATATGCCTGCTCACTGTTTGTTCTTTGGGTATTTCCTTCCACATGAACCTTTCCTCTTATATTAATTTCAAAGTCTGCTTTCCTATCCATGCTCTCTACTTCTAATCCACGGTTATTATCTTTTACCTGGTTCACAAAACCTTTGTCTCTAAATTGGGGTATTTCTCAGTGATATCATAACTTAATACCTAATTTGTAAATGATCTTCAATATCCTCTTCCACTTTCTCAACAGAGGACTATCCAAAGATCAGCTTAGTCGAGCAGGATGCATTATACCTAGAAAGGATTGTACACTTCACCCAGCAAAGATTGCGAGTACACCTAAAGGAGTATGAACTACACTTAGGTACCATGTATTGTTAGGAAGTGGTCCAAAATGAAGTCCAGCCTAAAGATCAAGGCTGTGTGTGCTTTAAAAAATATTGTACAGTTGAAAACGTTGATGAAAATTTTCTCTCTTAACTATTACTCAAGATATAGATTTCTTGTCACTATAAGGTAGATGGTAGTGTTTACTGATACCAATACTTTTCTATCTTAGGTTTTTATCCCTTAGCAGACTATTATGGATATTGATTTTTTAATTTGTGATGTGCAGCTTAGTTTTTAAGTTTCAAAACCATATTTTCCATACAGAACTAATGGGAATGGGTTAAAATATATCTGATGAAATATATCTACATTTTCCTTTTTCCCAAAAATACTTTGTTAAACTACACTGACGTCTTTTATGTCTGGTGACTTGTGTACCCCCACATCCTATGTACTGTAGGGTGTGTAAACCAGGCTTCAGCCTAGTGAATCTGCATATTTCCATTCTTAGTAAAGAGCCTGGTGAAAATGCTCAATAGGTATTTAACAAAATAGGCCAGGGGAAGCTTGGCAAGGATGCTTATTTTATTTAGTTCAGCAATCCACATATAGGTCCTATTTTAGATAACAGCCTATCCCAATGAGTATATCCGGCAGCTAACATTCTAAACATCTGATAATATACCCAATATCTTTGGACATTACAGGAAATAAAAGCTGGTATTTATAGAGTTGGCATGGCTGTGAAGAAAAGTACAGTAATTGTTTCTAAGAGAGGCTACATATTCAGACATGAGGAAAGCAAAATTTTGACATTTGATTCTTTCCAGTTGTGCAAATTTTACCTACCTACTCGGCCAGCTTCCTAACTTCTCTCAGTTTCACTTTCAAGGAAGAAATGAGATTGATAATAATAGTATCTAGCTCATAGGCTATTATCAAGATTTTTATAATAAGATGTATTTACACACACACACAGAGAGAGAGAGAGAGAGAGAGAGAGAGAGAGAGAGAGAGAGAGAGAGAGAGAGAGAGAGAGGGAGGGAGGGAGGGAGGGGCAGGGAGAGAGAGAGAGAGAGTTATGTAACTCAGAATAGCTCCAAACTCATTGTGTATTCCAGCCTGGTCTTGAACTCTCTTCAGGTCCCAGTACCTGAGCACTCTCTGTTTAGACTTCGGACAATGTCTGGTGTCTTTAATACTGTGTATGTATTTGCTGTCTGTATTAGATATGAATTGATTCTTGTTTAAGGTTTAGCATTTAAGTCAGACCCTGCTATTGTCTCATTTGACTGATTGGGTGGAACCCAGAGAAACTAAATACCTGCTCATAGTGACCAAGTTGTTAGGAATATTTCATAATCTAACAATTAATTTCCCAAGCTGGGGTCTACCTTTAATTCCAATACATTTAGGAGACTGTGGTGGAAGGACCAGGACCCTGCAACTCTGTTTTAAAAGCATTTTTGGCTTTCTTTGCCACCACCACCACCACCATCATCATCATAACCATCACCTTCACCATCATCGTTTCACAAAGTGTAGAAGAGCCTTGATGGGCATGGTGATGTGCCCCTATAGTGCAAGTAATTTTCGAGGCTGAGGCAGGAGGATCACTTAAGGCCATCTTGAGTAACACAAAAAGAACCCATCTCCAAGTACATTGAGGGGAATTATGAAAAGTCCATGCACATGCGAACCAATTCAAATTCTTTTTTGTGTTTTTTTTTTTTTAGAAGTATTTTTCCACCTGGACCTCTCTTCTATTAATTTTAATTTAAATTAAAAACAAGCTTATTTTACATACCCATCCCAGTTCCTTCTCCCTCCCATACTCCTATTTCCCCCAATCAACCCTCAATCCCACCCTCTATCCACTCCTCCGGGAGGGTGAGGCCTTCCATGGGGGATCATCAAAGTCTGTCACATCATTTGAGGAAGGACCTAGGATCTCCTCTGTGTATCTAGGCTGAGAAAGTATCTCTCCATAGGGAATGCACTTCCAAAGTCTATTAGTGCACTAAGGTTTAATATCTGTTCCACTGCCAGAGACCCATAGACTGTCCAGGTCCCTCAACTGACACCCACGTTTAGAGGGCCTGGTTCAGTCCTATGCTGGTTCCTCAGCTGTCAGACTGGGGTTGGTCTGTGAGTTCCCACTTGCTCAGGTCAATTGTTTCTGTGGTTTTTCCCAGTATGGTCTTGACCCCCTTGCTCATCACACCTCCCTCTTTACAACTGGATTCCAGGAGTTTGGCTCAGTGCTTAGCTGTGAATCTCTGTTTCTGCTTCCATCAACTGCTGGATGGAGGCTCTGTGATGGCATTTAAAGTAGTCATCAATATGGGGAAGGGTATGGGTATTGAAGGTAGCCTTTCCACTATTGCTCAGATTCTTGGTTGGGGTCATCCTTGTGGATCCCTGGAGATTACCCTAGTGCCGTGTTTCTTGTTGAGCTCATAACTACTCTCTCTTGGAAGATATCTATTTCCTTGCTGTCCTGCTCTGTTCTTCCCTCAACTCAACCTTCCTGGTCCCTCATGTTCTCTTCCCTACTCCACTTCTCCCCTCCTTTGTCTCTTCCCTCCCTCCCCCTTCCACCCCATGTTCCTTGGGTTGGAGTTTTCCTTCCAGGACTTTCTGTAGGGCTAGATTTGTGAATATGCATTACTTAATCTGGCTTTGTCATGGAATATCTTGTTTTCTCCATCTATAGTGATTGAAAGCTTTGCTGGGTATAATAGTCTTGGCTGGCAGCGTGGTCTCTTAGTGTTTGTAGAACATCTATCCAGGACCTTCTGGATTTCAGCATTTCCATTGAGGAGTCAGATGTAATTCTGATAGGTTTGCCTTTATATGTTATTTGACCTTTTTCCTTTGCAGCTCTAAATACGCTTTCTTTATTCTGTATGTTTGGTGTTTTGATTATTATGTGTTGAGGGAACATTTCTTTGATTTTTGTTTTTTTGGTCCAGTCTATTTGGTGTTGTGTAAGCTTCTTGTACTTTCATAGGCATGTTCTTCTTTTGGTTTGGGAAAGTTTTCTTCTATGATTTTATTGAATATGTTTTCTGCACATTTGAGCTGGGCGTCTTCACCATCTTCTATATCTATTATTCTTAGGTCTGGTCTTTTTTACTGTGCTCCATATTTCTTGGATATTTTGTGTTAAGTGTTTGTTGAACTTCACGTTTTCTCTGGTCTAGTTTATCTTGAACACCTGAGATTCTCTCTTTGATCTCTTGTATTCTGTTGGTTATGCTTGCATCTGTAGTTCCTGATCGTTTACCCAGCTTTTTCTATTTCCAGCATTCACTCAGTTTGTGTTTTCTTTCTTGTCTCTATTTCAGTTTTCAAGTCTTGAACTATTTGAACTGTTTCCTTCACCTGTTTGTTTTTACTCAGCTTTCCTTGCTGTCTTTAAGAGATTGGTTGATTTCTTACATTTTTTCCTTTTCCTCTATTCCAGTTTTTGGTGTTTGTCTTTTCTTCCATTTCTTTAAGGGATTTTCTCATTTTCTCTTTAAAGGCCTCTACCATCTTCATGAAGTTGTTTTTAATGTCATTTTCTCCTGCTCCATCTGTGTTGGGATGTTCAGGTTTTGCTGGTGTAGAACCTCTAGACTCTGGTGGTGTCGTATTACTCTTTATGTTGTTGAATGTTTTCTTATTGTTATCTTCCCATCTCTTTCCAGTGGGTACATGTGGGGCCTCTCCCAGTGGATGCAGAGTGAAGGCTCCATGGTAGCAAATGCTGGATAGTATGGGCTGCCTCCAGATCTTTGGGGATTTGGTCATCTAGACCCCTTTTACTGGGTATTTTTAGTTTTCTTTTGACCCTGTGAGCAAACTTTAAACTGCTAAGCTACAACTGGGTCATCCGAGCTGCTCTATGAGCTGGCTTTGTCCCCCAATTCAAATTCTTGATAGCTGAGCAATAAGAATAATAGGTTAGAGACCCAGTATAGGAAGGTGGCCCTAAAACTACTTTCAAACATCTGGGGACCAATTTTTGCTATAATTTTCTATGTGCTGCTTACATGTGTCTTTCAGGGTTACTTTGGAATAAAATTTGAAAGAGTATAGTGTTTTTAGTTTTTTTTTTAGTTTTCAAATGTACTTCACTTGTTCATCTCTGATCTAGAAGTTACTGCTATTTTCTGAAGACAACAGACTGGTACGGCTGCTGGCAGTAACACCAGCAATTCCCCGGTCTGGCTTCAGACGCTCCTGGAGAGAAGTTTGTATAACATAGGACGTTATACTTTGAGACCTCCAACTAGTTAGGAGGAAGGAATCAGTGGGTAGTTTTCTGGTAGGTTGCAGAATTCTTTTAAACTCTTCTCCCTAAACTCCCTCTCTGCAGCCAAGAGTAAGGACTGCTAGACAAACCCATCATCATCTGGTAGAAAGGGGTTGAAATGCAAATTCAGGATCCCTCTTTGAACAATGGCCATTTTGAATAGGTTTCAGAGATTTAAGAGCTGAGCAGGGACAGAGCATCCCACTGCATTTTGCTGCCTGAAGAGTATCTGAGATGCAGTTAAATCCACGAGCTGGATTTGGAAAAGTTTTGTGCATTACTTTTATCGATCCTGGCTCAGTATCTCACCGCCTAGAGAGAACAGTTAGAGCATTCAGCTCCACATCTATCTCCAACCTGAGATCATTTCCAGTAGAATCCAAGCATTTTTTCCCTTGCCCTGAACCCTGTCTGTGTGAATAGTCTCCAAATGCAGCGATGCTGTCAGACCACCACTGGTGGACCATACCCTGTCTTTTCAGAAGGACTATCTGGCAAGAAGGCTAGTGATGTTCCTTGTCTGAAAACATAGCTTTGGTTTTCTCAGCACGGTACTCCCCACATGCCTTTCAGCACTGATCAAGCAGTTCTACATCCTTGATTTTCATGTCCTAGAATGAAGTTCTTAACTGCTAGACTCCCATTTGTCTCTCCTTCCCATTGCCGCCTCCCTTCCTTGTTCCTCCTTGGGGTGTGCCAGTTTCTAATTCTCATGCTGGAAATTCTCCTTTCTCTCTTGATTGCTTTCCTCTGGTGATATTCAGTTTAGCACCTTCCTGTAGAAGTCCAAAGGCAAAACCAACTGTCTATTGACTCCGTGGAGAAGTGTTATTAACCCAAATTCCTTTGAGTGCCTGATGAGTGCTGAAACCTAGTAATCTATCTAAATAAGGGTTGGGCTTAGGAGAGTGTAATAATGTGTTCATCTGGATGTTGGCTTCTTAGAACATGGGCTCAAGGCTATCAGAGGTTCTAAAGAGGACTGTAATCCAAAATCTTAAGTGAAACATCATGATTTTAAATGCCTGCATTCATTCAACTCACAAAGAGAAAAGTTTATTTGGAATCATAATTTTGGAGGCTGTGGTCTGTGATCAGTTGGCCCCACTGCTTTGGGTTTGTATGAGAGAGCACATCATTCTAAAAAGGTGAAACCCTTCACCCTATCACCAGAAAGCAAATATTTCAAAAGTAAAGATTTAATATTCTACAGTCCCTTCTTATGGCATGCTCTTAGTAGCATAATGATCTCCCATCACCCCTCACTTTTCAAAGGTCCCATTATCTCCAGATAACCATCCTAGGCATCAAGTCAACTCTTTCATCCTTGGGACCATACAAACACCATTCATAAATCCTTACACATCCTAAGTAATTAGAACAGGGGATGGATACAGCCCATGATGCTTCTTTTGTCCACTCTTGAAGAGATAGTAAGAGTCATCCTTTCTAGCCCACTCTCTGCCCCAGGAAGTTGGTTCTCACTGTTGTTTGAGTGTCAGCCACCCCCTCTGAGGAGAATCACCAAGGTGTGTGCAGGACCTCCTAGGTCAGACTTTGGTTATTCAGAATGTTTACAGAAGTCAGTGGTATGGAGGTTAGCTTATCCCCTTCTGTTTATCCCCTTCTTTCAAGTTTCAGGGACATTGAAAAGGAACTTCTTCTTCCAGGAACCCTTCATTCATTTCTCCCCACAATAAGAGAGAAGAATTAACTGAGAGAAAACACAAAGCCATGAGCAGGTGGATAGCGCCATGCCATCTTTCCTCTGTCTCCTTGTGCAGTAGGAGGTACCCATTCTGTTCCTCTGTTACTGTAACTTCAGGAAGCCTGCAGTCACCACTCTGTGTATGCTCTAGGAAGGATGTCTTTAGGATTAGGACACAATGAGCTTCAGAGATAGCTCAGCAGTTGAGAGGAGTGCTTACTGCTTTCCCAAAGGATCCAAGCTTGGTTCCCTGCACCCAAGTTAGACAATTCAACATCTGCCAGCTCTGGGGGATATGATCCACTCTTCTCTGCACTCTGTGGACAGCTGCTCTCCTGTGCACATACCTACTTTCTCTCTTTCTGTCTCTCTCTGTGTCTCTGTCTGTCTCTGTCTCTGTCTCTGTCTGTCTCTGTCTGTCTGTCTCTCTGTCTCTCTGTCTCTCTGTCTCTGTCTCTGTCTCTGTGTCTCTCTGTCTGTAATTAGAGCAGAAAGAGGAGCTGGCCCTTGGTGTTTCTTTTACCTTCACCGTCTCTGCTGCATGCTTAAGCTGTGCTTGCTAACAGTGAATAATAACACTGACACTTTCCTTTCCATATGCCTCACTTATTTGTTCCTTAGTTGGTTTAAAACATCCTCAGTGAAAGTTAATCTCATGGCCACGGTGATGGTTCAGGTAGCAAAGTGCATGACCAACAATCATGGGAACCCGATTTTGATCCCCAACACCCCTGTGAAATACTGAGTGTGGTGGTGCACGCTGATAATACCAATGCTGAGGAGACTGAAGGTGCATGCCTGAGACTCTCTGAGGAGCTAGCCTAGCCCCAGGTTCCAGTGAGAAGCCTTGCCTCAAGAAACAGTGTGGGTAGCATCTGAGAAATGACACATGAGATTGACATCTGACCTCCATATTCTCACACACATGTAGGTACACTTGGCCACATGCATGCATTTCTCAGAGAGGCACAGACAGAAAGAGACAGAGAGTAACAAAGACAGAGAGACAGACATAGAAAGAGACAGAGGGACAGAAATAGACAAAGTCAGAGAGAAAGCAAGGAAGAGGAGGAAAGTCAACTCAAAGAAGTCAGAAAATAGATGAGTGTTTAGCAGAGCCTGGACCGAGCTTGAGGAAACATGAGAGAAGATGACTGATGTGTTTTAAAGGCGTAGTGAGTCAGTGGGAAGAGCTCCTAATGCAACATGCCATAGTATGATGATAACCATGGTTGACAGCACCTAATTGAAATATTTCAAAATATCTAGTGAGGAGAATTTGGAATGTTACCCAACACAAAGAAAAGATGTATGCCTGAGGTGACAGATGTGCAGGCTCCCTGATCTGATCCTTATATTAGCACGTGTGCTTAAATGCCACACTGTACTGTATAAGTGGGAAGATCAGCGTGATGATTTAAGACACATTACTCTTTTAAAAAAGAAAAACCACTGCCCAATTGCAACATGATTTAAGTCTTAAAGAATGATCTTCAGATATTTTTATATTAAATGTTTTCCACTTTCAAGCCCTTCCTGGGGTCATTTGCCCTTCCGTGCTTCCCAGACATGGTATGAAGGTTCTGGCCCTGTCCTTTCCTGTATTCCAAGACTGGGTAACACAGCTATACCCTGGAGAGGTGATGCCAGAGACAGCTGTCTATTGTTCTCAGAACTTGCAGTTGATATTTTTTTATATTGTAAACTTGGTTTATTTAGGTCACATCATGGTGGAAAGCCAACAGGCATGGCACCGGAACAGTAGCAGAGAGCTTTACCTCACAATTTACCTCAGTAACACATCTCCTCCAACAACAAGGTCATACCTCCTAATCCTTTCCAAACAGTTCCACTAAATGCGGACTGAACATTCAGGTATATGACCCTATGAGGATCATTAAACCACTCTTAGGAGTAGACTTTTCCTGCCTGTCTTGTCTCACCGCCATGCCAGCCACAAATAATACACAGAGACTCTGTATTTGATAGAATGCTGTAGGCCAGTTACTAGTTTCTTATCGGTTATCTCTGTCTTAAATATTAACCCATTTCTATTAATCTACCATGTGGTCTTATCTTACTGGAGAGAGGGGCTGGCATTCTTTTCTCTCTGTCTTCCATCTTGACTCTCCTCCCTACTACTTCCTCACTCCACCTAGTCTCCTAGTCCTGCCTATCTTGCTTTCCTATTGGCCAAGAATGCTTTATTCATTAATCAATAAGAGAAACATATTGACAGAATGACATCTCCCATCATCTCCTCTTTTCTGTCTAAATGAAAAGAAGGGTTTTAACCTTAACATAGCAAAATATGTAGCAAAATATTTATCAAATAAAAACCACAGTTAACAATATTTAGTCCATTAATATTTAGCAAGATTTAAAGAAAATATTTCATCATTTATCCTATTTTTGTCAGTCTAAAATCCTATATATAAGGTATCATTAATCCTAACTAAGGAAAACTATAACCATAACTATCTGTCTTCAACTCCATCAAAGACCACAGAAGGATAATATATAAACTCTAGAAATGACAGAGACATCTCACTACCTGGCCAGGCACCTGAAGGTCTTCTGTAATGTTTTATCTTCAGTCCATAGGCCATAGTATGTCTGGCAACTCTTCAGCAAAGCAGGAAACTTTAAACTGTCCATCTGTATTGGCAGTTTGTCAGTCATTTTTCTCTGTGTCCTGCAGACTGTGACTCTTCCATGAAGCAGGAATCCTGTAGCAATGTCCATCATCTATCAGCAGTCATTTTTCTGCAGTCCTGCATGTCCAGTTATACAGCATAAAGTCAAACAGTCCAGACAAGAGCGGTATCTTGCCGAAATGGGTAGTCTTACCATATTGAAAGTAAACTTCATAACGAGTTACTTCGATGTCCGTCTTCCTTTCTGACGCAGGTGGTGTTGTCAGGAGCAGTTATGCCTCACTGTTAAGAAAAACCCTAAACCATTTTAAATGCCATATTCTGAAGGTCTTTGAAAGGTTTAAAGAATCCATCTCAAATACATCTTTTTTTGATATTCAATTTTCTGTTTATTCACATTTAGGAAATTTTTATAAAAAGTATAAGTTGTTGATTATGCATCATAACATTTTTTTTATACTTATTTATTTTTTATTAATAATATAATTTAAAATTTTTACATGTCAATCCCAGTTTCCTCTTCCTCCTTCCCTCCCTGCCTCCCTCCCTCTTACCTTCTTTCCCCTGTGACAGGCACCCTGGCCACCCTCCCCTCCCATCACCCCACCCCCATTCCACTTGTAGGGCTATGCTATCCAGGTTGGGTCATGTAAATCTATCAAATCACTTGAAGTAGGGACTAGGATTTCTCTCCTGTCTCTAGGTTAAGGAGGTATCCCTCCATGGGAAATGTGCTGCAAGGTCCTTTTGTGCATCAGGAATACATCTTGTTTCTACTCTCTGAGGTTCCCCAGAGACCTTCTAGCTGAGACCCATATTCAGGGGGTCTGAGTCAGTCCCATGCTGGATTCCCAGCTATCAGTCTGCAGGGCCTATTAGCTCCTCCTTGTTCAGGTCAGCTGTCTTTGTGAGTTTCTGCAACCTGGTCTTGTTCTCTCTCTTTGAATCTGGATTCTAGTTGACTCTGTTTAGTTATGGGTGTTTGCTTCTGTTTCCAACAGGTACTAGATGAGGGCTCCACGATGGTGGATAATTTAGTTGATGATCCCACTGTCAGGGTAGGGCATTGATGGTAGCCTTTCCATGGTTGCTCGAATTGTTAATTGGAGTCGGTCTTGTAGGTCTCTAGACCTTTCTTTAGGTTCAGTTTTCTCTTCAAACCAATAATGGCTCCTTCTTTTATGTTCTCTCTCTCTCTCTCTCTCTCTCTCTCTCTCTCTCTCTCTCTCTCTCTTCTGTTCCTATTCCTACCCCGACTCAATCTTCCTAGTCCCACGTTCTTTCCTCTCCTCCCCTTCTCTTTCTCCTAGTTTTCTCTCCATTCACTGCCCCCCTCCCCATTTCCCATGTGCTCTGGGGGACTTGTCCCTTCCCCCTTTTGTGAGGGACCTTATATGAATCTCTTAGAATCCACCTTGTATCCTAGTTCCTCTGGTGGTGTGAATTATAGGCTGGTGATCCAAATACATCTTTATATATCTAGAAAACCTAACTCAACTAACTAAAGTTTTGACTATTATAAGTAACTGTCTATAATCTGTACTAAATGATACATTACATTTCTAAATTAGCTATATAAACACAATACCTAAACAAGAGAAATATATATATATCACAAAATTGACCTTAAATTTGTATCAATAAATTAACAAAATATTCCAAACAAAGTATTTATATCTATACCATAATCCCCTTTTACCTTTAGAAAGAAATTAATTGTGATTATTAACCATTCATAACCAACCCCATATAAATGGAAACAAACATTTATAGACAATATTTGGGAGTTTGGGCATCGTTCTTTCAAAACTGCTTCCTGCTGGTAGGGGGCTCTGTCATGGGGATCCTAAGAAGATGCAGAAATCCTGGCTGTAGTGGTCTGCAAGACTGCCTGTCCCAGCTGTTTTGTATGTTGGATCACCTGAGCCACTGCTTCATGGGGTCTTGCTTGATCAAACCATGTTAGTCTGGAAGAAATCCACACTTTTTCATTTTCTGTGGAAACAAAAATAAAAATCCTTTTCCCCAGTAACCTGTCCTTAGACTTAAATTTTGAAGTCAAAGCATTTTTAAAATATATAAATTGAATTAATCCAGCAGCATTTATTTAACAGTTGTTATTTCCTCAGCAGTCAAACGATATAAAGACAATATAATACTGTACAGTATTCAGATTCTCTCTGTGCTTTCCATCTTTATGTGGCTTTTTTATTACTCTATTTCTTCTACTTCTATTTTTTCATTTTTTGAGACAGGGTTTCTCTGTGTAACTTTTATCTGTCCTGGAATTAACTCTGTATACAGGTTTACTTTGAAATCAGAGATCTACTTGCCTCTGTCTCCCGAGTGCTGGAATTAAAGGCATGTGCCACCACACCCAGCTACTCTCTGTCTTTTTAAAACCATTTTATTCTTTTTCTCTCCCAAGCCTCTGTATATTTTAAAACACACCATAAACCTTTAGAAGTTTTTCTTAATATGAATCTCTCTTTACTGTAAATCTTTATCTTTTTCTGGCCATGAGTCTTTATCTGGTAAACAATGACATTGCTAAAATAAAATCCACAGCTGTGTTAGCCATATTCTATCCAAGATGGCTGCGGGTACTTTTACTGCCAGAACTGAGAGCTATGCTCACTGCCTCGCTCTATGCTGCCATTCAGCAAAATGTTGCTGGCTTGGAGATATGGTTAGTGCCATTGCCAGCTCCCATGCACACCATTGAATAGTTAGCAGCACTCTTTAAAAGCCTTGTAGTTTTTGCCGCTTATGCTGAGTCAGGAAGCCTCCCTTAAAGGAGCCGCAGAAGTCTCTGCTTGTCTCTAGCAAAACAGAGAAAAATGCTGCTACCAAGAAGCCTTGCTTGTCTCTGTTCTTTTGTTTCTAAAACCAATTTTTAAGCTTTTGTTAAGTTTTAAGTGGAAGTTCTTGGGTCCGCATTGGACGCCATTATGTTATGAGCAAGGTTTCCCACAGCCAGTCTGGTCCCACCGCCATGCCAGCTACAAATGACACACAGAGACACTGTATTTGATATAATGCTGTAGGCCAGTTACTAGTTTCTTATTGGCTAGCTCTGTCTTAAATATTAACCCATTTCTATTAATCTAAGTACTTCCACGTGGTCTCAACTTACCGGAGAGAGGGCTGGCATTCTTCTCTCTCTGTCTTCCATCTTGACTCTCCTCCCTACTACTTCCTCTCTCCACCTAGTCTCCTAGTCCCGCCTATCTTGCTTTCCTATTGGCCAAGAGTGCTTTATTCATTAACCAATAAGAGAAACATATTTACAGAGTGACATCTCCCATCAAACCACTACAATATCCTAATTAATTGTGTTTGGGGGAGGGATCAGAGAACAACTTCTCATGGGATTTGTTTATCCACCATGTGGGTCCTGAGAATCAAATTCGGGTCTTTAGACTTGGTTACAAGTATCTTTAACCTATTAAGCCATCCTGCCAATTCTCCCAAAATTTAATTCTTATTAGTCATATTAAAAGTGTGTGTGTGTGTGTGTGTGTGTGTGTGTGTGTGTGCATATGCTTGTGTGTGGTTTTCTTTGTATGTATGTGTCTCTGTAAGTGTGTCTTGAAAGGAGAGCAGGCAGCTCCCATGTCCCATGCCAGGGCACATCTATAGACTTTACAAGACACTTTGAGGGAGTTGGTTCTCTCCTTCTACTGTATTGGGATTGAACTCAGGTGATAAGGCTGCTTGGTTGCAAGGTGCCTTCCTATTTATGTCATCTCAACTGACCCAGTATTTCCATAGATGAGAAGTACCTTCTGGTAGAGTAAGACTCTGGGTTCAAGCCCCAGCACAGAAAAAAATCTTCTGAGAGACTTCCTTTCTGGGCATCAAATCTGTATTTGTATCTAGCAGTTGAATCTCTGGTATTTTCT
Source organism: Cricetiscus sungorus (assembly GCA_030556225.1). Classification (NCBI taxonomy): domain Eukaryota; kingdom Metazoa; phylum Chordata; class Mammalia; order Rodentia; family Cricetidae; genus Cricetiscus; species Cricetiscus sungorus. The sequence continues at coordinate 8,341,277 of JANBXA010000395.1, read as the reverse complement.
TTCTTCCAATGAATTCATGCATTTGGACTATATTTATCTTTTCTGATATTAGGCCAGGAAGCAGAGCCAATACATTTTCTGCTCTCATCAAACATCATCAAATATCATCAAATGTTTGTATCAGGAACATTTGTTTTCTTCCAGATCTTTTAATCACATTTGTATTAAGGGAAGGAGGAAAAGGATGCCAGTGTATACTGGACCTTTGAGGCTCTTTATATTAGTCAAAGCCAAGTTCCCTACAATTGGATTTATTAGGAACTGTTGAGATCTCCGAAGCTTTGAAAGTGAAGAGAAAAACAAAATATGAAAAAGACCACATGCTTGGAACTGTTGAGAAAACCACGCTATTTTTTCATTTCCATGACTTATCGAGGCTTGTCACGGAGTGTTTATATCTGCCTACAGTACGTATGTTAAATCTCGAGATAGAAAATTGATTAGTGGTTGTATAATTCTGACCAGCCTATATAAGAAAGTCTTTCCTGGCATGTGGAAAAAGCACTTCCCAAACTCTGGGTACATTTTCTGTCCCTTAGTGGGCCCCTTCCATTGTAACATTTATTTACTCAGGAGCAAATTCTACTCTACCTTCCTCTCTACACTTGTTGTACTCACAATGTGTCTTTCCTGGGGCCACGTTTTACTAGATTCTGCTTCCATGGAAGTCAGCCCTTAGCTAATTGTGAAACGGTTTAGTGTAGGAAACAATGAGTCAACCCCTTTTACTCAATAGTACCTCCTTATCTTTCTTTTTCCACAATCACTAAGTGAAATAGAATCCAGACTTCTGCAAACAGAATCAGTTTCTTGGGAAATAAACACCTAGAAAACAGTGGTTCACTATCTCTCTTCTTTACTCTGTTTTTCCACCAGCACCCTCTGAAGAGTAACATCCATGCTGCTGGCTTCTAACATCCTGAAATTGCTTGCTTTCAATTCTGATGACCTCTCTATGATGCCACAGGTGATCTCAGTCTATTTCCTCCAATCTTCTAATCACACTCTTTCTCCTCCTCTTTTCGATTAAATTACTTATATTTTCTTGATCTCAAGTACCCTGTCTTCTTCACAGCCATTTCTTTAACACCACTGCCTGGCTTCCAATGTGTAATACACTTTCTTGCTTGAGGCCTCCAAGTCCTCCTCTCCTGACCCTTTGCTTATCTGCCAATCTTCTCTTCTTCATCCTCACCCTTGTGAACCCATTTCAAGGTCTTGGATGGTATTTTCTGCATGCCAAGAATTGTAAGAAATAATGAGACATTAGCTATTCTCTCCATTTTTTGCTTTCTGTGGTTCATCTTTGCCAACACAGTCGTGTTCATATGCATGACTTCAACAGTCACAGTAGTGCATTTTATCACATAATTTTCATCATTAGTTCTTGTCTTTTCTATCTCCAAATTCTGCATTCCCAACTGCCTTGTTGATATATCCACCTCTGGGTTCTTTCAAAATCCAACCTGTCCTCCAGTTCCTGTTTATGTGGTAGCAGTACCTCTCCTCCCAAAATCACACAAAAATGTCATGGTCCTCTCACTTCTCAGCCTACGTTTTTTCACAAGTAATATCTCTGTTGGGTTCATAAGTCTCCATCCTTGTTCAGTCTCTCCACTGTTACAATGATTTACTGAATGATGCTTTAGTTGAATATTCATTATAATTAATCTTTATAATACATTCTTCTGTTTAAATTATTTTAATGGCTCCCTATATTGTGCCAAATAGATTTCAAACACATTGCACAAGTGCCTCCCAAACTGGTCTTACATTATTATAGATGCTTCTAAAACACCATTGCATCAGTCTCACTCTTCTGAGAAATCTATAATGAGAAATTCATGTTCTCACTATTTTCAGTATTCATAATCATTTTACTCTTTTCCACCCCTAGAAGTGATTTCCCCATTGTGTATTAGAAAAGTAAGCTCCTCCATTAATTCTATCTGATTCTATCAAGTGTCTTCCTTTCATGAATACCACTAGCATTTTACTTTACTCTCTTAACTATATGTCTGCCTTGCATCAATCACTCAGATTTCTGTGTCTCTGGGACATCAAAGAGTTACAACGTAAGAGAGGAATTTTCACTGACTTCAAAACCCAGCAATTCTGGTTTTCTAGTGACAGCTATAAGCTTTTGCCATCTCTAGTCATTTACTCAAACTGCTAAACCTCAATGACTTAGTCTTTTTCTGAAAACCTGGAACAACAATTCCTTATTTGTGCTAAGGACTAAATGAGAATGTACATGCAAAAAACAAACAAAAACTAGTATAAAAGGAAACTATTACCAGAACCTAGAGGAAACAACCCTTTATTCACTTTATATTTTTATCTTCACACCCATGCATGTCAAAGCCTTGACTGGCAGATGTCACAGTCAGTGTGTGTAGAATAGATAAATGAGCCAGTGGATGAATTAACTGATTAAAGAACATTATGTTGAAATTGTCTTATTTATTAATAGAAATTATTGTATTCAAGCATGAGCACACATATTAATTCAGTAGTGTTGAGGAGGTTGTTATAACAAAATCCCACAAATTGTGTGGCTTAGCTAATAGAAATTTGTTGTCTCTTAGTTCTAGATGGTAAAAGTCTAATTCAGGATTAGCAGGATGGCTCAGCGAATAAAGCAACTTGTCACTAAATCTGGTGACCTGAGTTCAATCTTCTTCATAGTGGGAGAACTAATTCCCACAAGTTGCCCTTTGACCTTCACATGCATGCCATAGCATGCACACACACACACACACACACACACACACACACACACACACACACACACACACCCAGGCACATAAGTATGACATTTTTTATTATAAAAATGAAGTGTGATTTCAAAGTGTGGATGGGGCAGTTGCATGTGAAGGCAATGTTGACAAATTTACTTCAAGCTTCATGCCCAGCTCGTAGGTTTTCTGGTGATCTTTGGAGTTCCTTGGCTTACAGAAACGTCATCTCCACTCTGACCTCATGTCTCACAATGTTCTCTGTGTTTCACTCCCATCTCCCCCATCTTTCTATATGCATGTCTTGTGTTCAAGTCACCAATCGCTTGTAAGGACACAATAATATTGAGCCGAAATTCATCTTAGCAAGCTTTCTTAAACTTGACTCTGTCACCTGCAAAGACCCTATTTCCAAATAAAACCATGGTCACATTCATGCATTCTTGGTCCTAGTTGACTGCATCCTTAAACTGTGAGCCAAAATAAACCCTACTTTCCTTATGTTGCTTTTGTCTGGTATTTTGTCTCAGCAATGAGAGCAGTAACAAACTTCAACATGGCTGCGGGAAACACAACCCAGCTTATAACAGCTTCTAATTTATAGAAACCATAATCTCAAAGGGGATGAAAGACTGATGTAAAAATAATTTCTGGAGTAACTATATGCGAGAGTATATATTTAATTATTCCAATGAATGACATAATCCCATAGTCAATAAAGATAGTGGCTTGCAGGGCCCATAAAAGCCTTGTAGAGCAAGGGTGATTTGAAGGTGAGCTGTTTCCTTAAATAATTGTTATTCCTCAATAAGTTTTTTTCCATATATTGCTGCTGCCTAACATTTTGAGACAGCTTCAGATTACTGGAGCTAATGAGACAGCTTGAACAATAGAATCGGGCTGTTAATGCTGCACACAATAAATGTGTGTGGAGAGAAGGAAGTTTCCAGGGAACCAGGATTGCTATGGTAACCTGATATATCATTAAAAATGTAATGAATAAATATCATCAGGGTCTCAGATTCATCACACAGGAAAACTTCTAGAGTGAGATAAACTAAGTCATTCTCACACTGATTGCTTGGTGTTTTGTAAGCTAAATCAAAGTGATTGTCCATTAGCAAAAAGTAGTAATATTCAAATAATCCAAGACTCCATAAGGCACATAAAACCCCCTCAGTGTCACCTTTTCATTGAAATAACTGCCATGTTTCTCAAAATATTAATTTTAGCTGTAAGTAATAGTCATAATAATAGACCTGATTATATGCTTTTCAAAAGAAATAATATTTTGCCAACTCTTTTAACAGCAGAGTTGACACTATAGTGTTTGGGTGTGTGGAGAAGCATTAGGAAGGAGAAGGAATCCACTGCTCACACCTCACCTTTCCCCTCTCTTCCCCATTTCAGTAGCTCACAGACACTTTCAGACATGCTTATCACTTGTTTATTTCTTGAATCTCATTTTATCACTGAATGCATCAATGAGGCAGCTATCACTGTATGCCTATGACTAACTAAAATTCATCTTTGGGGGCCGCAGTTCTGGAAGATCTATCCGGAAAGAGGTAGTGGAGAGGACACAGGTCCCTGCTCCCATTGGGTCTCCCATCAGAACACTACACTATTATTTCAGCTGTTCCATGCCCACAGCTCATGACCAGAGCGTGGTCATCTCTACAGGCCTTTGCTATGTCCCTTCTGACTCAGGGCCTTCCCATGGGTCATTCCCTCTGTCTGGAACACCGTTCTTTCCCACTCTGCCTAAGTAATTTTCCATTTATCCTGTAAGTTCCAGCTCAAGTTCTAGTTTCTCAGGCAAGTCTTCCCTGGACTGGCCACATTTCCTTCCCACAAGCTCTCATAGTCCATGAAACTTCCATTCATAATACCCATCTTGGTGACATTTTATATGAATGTTTAATCAATGGAGGTTTTCTTAGAATAGTGATTAAATCTCTTTGGTTTGCCATTGTGTTTCTGATTTTAGCACATGCCTATCAAGTAAATGAATGGATATTTGTGTTTCTATGATTACAGTTATGAATTTCTGACATAGGGCACTTACAGCTAGTATTTTGGCTCTTGCTTGTGCTAGCACAGAGTGTTAGCAATTTGAGTGATTTGTTCTCACAGTCTATAACTATGCCACTAATGGCTGCTGAGAAGTGGAAATTTGTTTCCTTCTCTCTTTTCTGGAAGTGTGTTTTGTAAGTTCCATTGCATCATTACAGCATCACATCCTTGCTGTTATGTGTTGTCCATGACATGGAGCTCACAATGTGTGTAGGTGCTCCCTGTGGAGCACCTTATTGGTCTGGTGTATGATTGATTGGTCACCACTGTAAATAAAGCTGAATGACAACAAATGTGCAGTAGACCTTTGATGTGTGCAATTAGTTCTTTAGAATTCTGGAAATGCTGGCAAGGTCAGAAAGGGTTTGTGCCATGGACCCAATGGGCATAAGTTATTAGAGGATTGTGTGTTTGCTCTTATCAGTATAGTATTTTGGAATGTTGGAAAGAAATATGGGAGCTATTCTGTGTACACAAGAAGCTCATAATCTAGGTAGAAATGGTCTACAGAAGCAGAAAATCTGAATTTCTAACAGTGAAATCACACACACCACAGGGGGGTGTGACAAGGACCACACTGTTCTGTAGTTGTGATTATAAAGACAGTACCGTCCCCTTATTTTGCAACATTCTGTTTGCCCAGCTCTTCTGGTCTCTGTCACATCCACTTGTCCCACAGCTACTCCTGTCGTCTCTCTCCTGTCTTCCAAGGCATCTAAAACTAACCACACTTTATAAGTTCACCATGTGGTTTTGCTAACTTTTCTCCCTGGGTCGTAGATCTCATTTTTCATGGCTGTATCACCAGTGCACAGCGTAGCACTGAGCATGTAGTAGCAGTCCAGTTAGCACAGGGGAGGTATGCAAGGTGTGGGAGGGATAGTCTCCAGCTGCTGTGAACACTGCAGTCTCAGACTCAATCTCTAACCTCTGCCAATTTTACCCATTTCCCACCAGAATAGTTCCCTATGTGGCAGTGTTTACTGAATTCTGGCGTGAGACCAGACACTGTTTCTCTTCTCCTCTGCATCTTTCTGTGAGATGGTGTACAGTAGACCCTTGATAGCTAAGCAACAGACAGTGCTATCTGAATGTGTTTCTGGTTAAGAAAGGTGGCAGACACTGTAATCTCAGTGTTCTGGAGGCTAAGGCAGGAAGATTGTAGGAAAATGGAGGACAGCTGTAGTTACAGTGTGAGGTCCTGTCTCGAAAAAATAAGACAACAGAAGGATAAAGGATGGGTTTCTGGAGAGAACCTGGTGGGGTATCCACCCCAGGTTGCTGTGTCTGCCATTACCATGTAGAAGAGGGTCTTCTTCACATATAAGGGCATGAAAAACTCAGGGTAGCCCAGACAGTCTCAGTAGTCACCTACTGCCACACATTGGGTAGATAATGTTTCATTCTCCAGCATATTCACTTGCTGACAACTTAGAAAACAAAGTGCCAGTGCTTGAAGTTTTGAAAAAGCATCTTGTGCAGTGCTGGAAATGTCCCTGGTTTGTGTCTTGATGGTGGATATCTTGGTAAGCAAATGCGTTAATTATGAATCTGTGTACTTTGAGGATGGTAACCAAAATTCATCCATTCATGTTTAACTCACTAAAGTTGCCTTTTATTGAATTGTTTGTTAGAGCATGTGTGCGTGTTCATGAAGGAGGCTTGCGCAGCTGTGATGAGTTCATGAGAGCCATGGTCACAGGAGCACTTAAGAAGGGAGAAACTAGAACAAGGCGTTTGCCACTGAAGGGAGACACAGAGGACTAGGGCTCGAGAAAGGCTCTTGGTTCTCGAGATGTTGCAGAGGAGATGGGAAAGTGACGTTTGTGGCCCTATGCAAGGAGAGGATGGGGTTCAAGGGGATGGATGTTGGGGCCACTCAGTGCTGAGTCTCCACACAGCGAAGACACTTTAAGCAAGAGAGTTCTCTCTATAGCTAAAGGAACAAACAACAGAGCTGCAAATCCCAGAACTTTCTGCTTTCATGGAGTGGGGAGTTAGTAAGCAGTTCCTCCTGGGAAAACTGGAGATCACTTTCGCATCACAAGGTAAAATCCCTAGAACCAGACATCTGTGAGAGCACATGCTGAGTGTGAGGGGCTGGGTTTACTGCACAAAAGTCAGAATGGAAGATATGCAGAGGCTCTCAGAGCCATTGGACTCAGCAAGCTTGTTCTGGACACTGGAAAGTCACAGTGTGACTTCCTTCCTCTTCCCTCCTCACTCTTCTCTCCTTACCCACCCCTTCATCTCCCTCTTCTTCCCTCCTCCCTTTCCCACCACCCCTTCCTTTATCTTTCTCCTATTCACCCTTTCCCCTTTCCTCCTTCTCTTCTTGGGAAAGCTTGTGAATAAGGGGGTAAGTGATTACTCTTTAGGTACTAAGAAATTTGTATTTCATTATACTCTAGTCAATAAATTGTTACTAGAATCAAATTGTTTAATGTATTTAAATGTATTCAGAGTCCTTTATCTAATTGAACCTGTGAAGCAAAATAGCTTACTTACTGTCTGCATAGACACTGTCTTTAATAAGATTGTTGTAGGGTCAATAGCACCTTCACAGAAGGAAAGCAGAATCATTGACATTATAATCTCAGGTAAGCTGTGCAAACAAATACAACAGCACGCCTTCATTTCTTTAATTTGCATCGAGTTGTTAGGAAAATTACTTATGTTCACAGTATGTATTCTTACTTCTGGCTCTTTAAGACTAAAACAGAAAGAGATGATATAAAAATATTGAAAGAAAAGCCAACAGTTAGAATCGTCAAACTTAACCTAGCCATCATCAATTAATCAACCAAGGAGGGGAGTCAGTTTTGAGAGAGATTTTAGAAAGTTTTTAATTAAAAGGAGATCTTACAGATGTTGAAGGTGTAATTGAAATATAAATATTATTTTTAAGTTGGATGCTGAGATTAAATTTTAATAGATTGTTGTATTATGCTATATGGAACTTACAGTACTTCTTTTATTTCAAATACTATTTTCACCTTTAAGTAAAATAAACTTTGTAAGGTTAACAAAGTAAGATAAGTATCTCTCTGTGTAAGTGCATACGGGGAAAACCTGAAGATATAGTCTTTTCTGACCTCTAAGAAAGAAATAAAGAGAAACACAGCAATGTGGAAATATATGTTCTCTTTGATCCAATCTGATCATAAAGGAAACTGGGCTATGGAAATTTTTGTCTCTTTGATGCAGGTTTTGATCAGAATATTTATAAGCCCTGGAAGAGTTCTTGCAGACAACTAGAGATGAGAGCAGCCTCCTAACCCAGACATCCTCTGGTTCCATTGTGCCTGGTATAATTCTAGAGAATGCAAAGGAACTCAACTTTGATGAGGGGTTAAATCAGATTGCAAACCAATATCTACCTGACATCTACAGGGCACAAAACTTTGAGTTGCACTCCAGGCACAAACAGCAACCTCTCTGCGCTCTGCCCTGTGGGTACCAGATTTATGGTTAATGGGTTCATACTGGCAAATGTTGCCTTAGTTATTTTTAATCCAGAAACTGGCATTAGATCTGATCTAAAACTCTTGCTGCTCTGGTAGGATTCTAAAGGTTGGTATGGAAATGATCTGGGAAGACCACATGGTAAGTGGAGCATTGCCATTTCTCAGTTCTTCAATTCCCAACATCAAGTAGTAATTTCATTCAATTAGGAATGCGGATATGCCCCTAGAAATTCAGTATGGGCAGTGTTTCAGTGCCTCTGTAGATTTCTAATGGATGTGGGGTCTCCTCCTTACTTGTCTGTTATACATTTCTATTGCCACGATGGCTTTCAAGTCCAACAGAGCAACCGCCATCTTCCTGGACCTGTTAACCTTATTGTCTGGGTCTGGGCTACTTATTTCTAGAACTTCATTCTTTCCTCATACCCATCCTAGGAGGAATCCTGTAAAAAGATAATGGAATAGGACAGTGTAACATGAAACATAAAAGACCCAGAGACTGATTTTGGGGTTCAAGCTCTAAGCTGAAAATCAGAAAAGCAAAGCAGCCAGCCACTAGCTCTTACCTCTACCTGAGCTTAGACCAAATGGGTGATCCTCAGACTGCTTCCAACTTCACTGCTACTCAGATTCACTCAGACTGCTATGCTCTTCTCAATGTGGCTAGAGACTCCTAAGACTAACTACTGAAGACCCTGCTCCTATCTTATACCTCTCTAGTGCTGGGATTAAAGGTGTGAGCTTTGTTACGCTTGTAGACTGATTTAATCTCATATAGCCCTGGGTGATCTTCCTTTGTCTCCTGAGTCCTAGGATTAAAGCTGTGTACCACCACTGGCTGATCTCCATACTTGTGGCTGACTTTGCTTTCTGAATCCTCAGGCAAGCTTTAATAAATCATAAATAGTATATTCCCACAGGACAGAGATGCCCATAACCTAAAGATAATATCAGTATTGAGGGCTTTTCCTTAACAATAAAAAATTCTTGTTCCTGGGCCCATTTTCTGGAAATTTTTACTTTAGTAAGTTCTAAGTTAATTCTACTAATAAAATCTTTAGACTACATAGTAAGTAGAAAGTATTAAGAAAGATGAAAATGTCAAGACATGATTGCTCAAGCCTATAATCCTATCACTATGAAGGTGAAGACAGGAGACTCATGAGTTCAAGGCCACCCTGGAGAATATAGTAAGATTCCATCTACAAAAAGTATCCGTGTGTGCACGCGTGTGAGTGCATGAGTGTGTGTGTGTGTGTGTGTGTGTGTGTGTGTGTGTGTGTGTGTGCGTGCGCTTGTGTGTGTTTTGTGCAGTGTATGAGTGTTTGTAGCAGGTATATATGAAGTAGGTGACTGTGTATGGCATGTGCATATTTGTGCATGAAAATGAGAAAGCATTAATTTTATCACTGTTATATTGTTGTCCTAGGAGTGCATTAGCAAAGCATCTCACGTCGAGTAGCTTCAACAATAATTTACTTTGTCACATCTCTGGAGTAAGCACAGATCTGCTCTCTCTGAAGGTCTGGGGAAGGATCAATCCATGGTCTGGTAGACTTTGAACACTTCTTGGCCATGGCAGAACAGCACAGTCTTACCATAGTTTCTTCTAGGCTGTATATATGCCTCCAGAAGTCCTTCTTTTATAAAGATTTTAATGAATTATGGTCCTCCCTAATTACTTTATTGTAATTCATTGAGCTCTTGAAATATTCAAGGGGCTGAAGATGCATCTAATTTGTCAGATTGTTTACCTATCATGTACAAAGTCCATGTCCAATCTCCAGTACAAATCATCCCCAGTCTCCAATCACCCATACAAATGGAGTGTGGTGTGATACAACTGAATTCTGGCCCTCTGGATGGAGGCAAGATCAGAAATTCAAGGACATTCTCAGCTACAAGCAAGTTTAAGGCGAGCGTGGAGTAGATACCCTATCTCAAAACATCAAAACAAAACATAAAACAAAAAACAAACGAAAAAACAGTTTCATTTTGAGGTACTGCCTGGATTTCAGTCTATGAATGTAGTGGTAGACATAATTCAACCCAGAACATCCCCGGTAAGGTGACAATACAGAACAGATGTGGGAGCCCCCAGTCTCTCCCCATCCTCATGCTTCTCTCAAATTTGATCAGAGACACTGAAGAAATGGCCTCTGGGATTCCTATTGTCTGCCCTGGAGGTCAGGCCAGCCAGGCTGATTATGCTCAGCATCGTTCACAGAACACAAATCCTGCCTTCTGCTGACTTTTACATCCTGACCGCAAGTGAATGGTGGACCAAGGCAAATATCCTTGATGGACTACTGGCAAAGTTTATTTCCACTAAAAATCAAACCCACCATCATTTCCTTCTAATGGTGCAGGTGATTGCTGATCAAGACCTACAAATCCACCCAGCACACAGTCCTAATCACGTTGGGAGACTAAAATGTCAGCTATTTTCTTTACTAGGCACTTTGTCACGCTCCCCTGGGGCGTGCTTTACGATCACCTTGTCTGTGAGGTGTGGTCTGCGCATAATCCGAAACAGGCTGAACAGCCCTGATGTGGAACAGAGTGCTATGTTTGCACGGGCTGCCCTTAAGAGCTGTCTGCTTGGAGAAAGGTGGTGAAGTGAAGCTCAGGGTGAGAAATGGCTTGGATCTGAGCACATTCATATTTCCGGGACGTGAAGGGACACAGGCAGCAGTGCTATCATATAGGAGAAACTTCCACCGGGAGAGGATTTCACCGGGCGGTTTCACAGCTACAATGAGCAGCTCCAATAGGAGATAAAGAACGTTCACATGAGATTTGTCAAGGGAACCTGATTTCCTGCACTTAAATCAAACTCGGCATATTGAGAACTGGAAGATGTGGATACAATTGAAAAAGAGAGGGGCACTTCGTGCAGGATCTTCCAAATGTTGCAAATACGGGACTGGTTTTGCAAACGTGATCACTAGCGACCAGATTGGGGGAGTGGGGGACAGGCGTAGATGGTGCCTGAAAGTGTCCTAATGTGGATTAATGTGTGCCAATAGCATAGAGGCTAGCATACGGCTGTTGAGACTTTTTGACCATGACTTACAATGAAAGATAATTTTAGATTTGGACACAGACCACGTGCATTTGCATTTATATATAAGTCAGAAGCGAGTTTGTCTAATGGCATCCCTTACTACAATGTGAAACCTCCCCCTCTGCAAGTTTGCCTTTCTTCCCCTTCTTTCCTCCCTTTCCTTCTCCTTTCCTCCTCTCCTCACTTCCCATATCCTGTCTGCCTCTCTCCTCCAGTCTCAGGCTCTTCCTTCCCTCTTGTTCTGATCGAATACCCTGAAAAGCGGTTTAAGAGGAGGACTCACAGCTCTGGGATACAGGCTCTTATGGCCAGGAAGTCAAGGAGTCTGGAACCCGAAGCAACTGATCACATCATATCCATAGTCAGAAGGACGAATAAATAAAAGCGTGTCCTCTCCATTTCATACAGCCAGGACCCCGCCAGTCACCACCACCCAGGCAATGGCTTTGCCCCAATTGAGAGGCATCTTCCCACATCAGTCAATGCAGTTAAGACGGTGCTCCCAAAACACACTAAAGGAATAACCTGTAATGTAGGCGGTCTAGACAGATGTGCCGGAAGCTGCTTCCTAGAGTTGCAATGGACGATAGTAACCGCCATACCTTCCCTGCCCCATTCCTTTTTCCTCCTACTCTCCTCTTTCTGCATTCCATTCCATTCTGCCTCATCCTATCCCGTTCTATTTGTCCTCAGCTTCTTTGTTTCTTCCCATGTTGCCTTATATCACTACATTGATTTTATGATCCCCTTACTGCATCTCACTGTGTATACCCATGGTTCTCAAAAGTTCAGCTCTTGAGATTGGACAAGGGTAATGGTAGATGAACACATAATGACTGAAATTTAATTGCTTTCATTTTAATAATATTTAATAATATGAATATTTAATATTCATATCCCAGAGTGGTTTTAGATTTATTTATGATTTACCATCAACAAATGATATACATAGCTATTTTATATAGCTACATACTTAGGGGTGTGTAAACGTTCTTGGATAAAAGGGTAAGCTTACATGTAGACATGTTTAAGCAGCTAAGTTACAGAACACAGCAGGTAGGAGATAAGGCCTGTGTCAGAAACTCAAGATGTGTCAGGCAGTTGTCATCAGATTGCAATGAGCCTTCATCACAGCCATGGTTCCGAGCAAATTACACTGTCTGTGTCTATACAATGCCAGAAAATGCTGCTTGGGACACTTGGCTCAGAATTGAAACTATGTAATGAACTGGAATGTTTTGAATACACTATGAAGTTTTGTTCTACTATAGAAACATGATGATTTAATTATGTCAAGCTTTAAAAAATAATCTGTTTTGTCTGTAAAGGTACTTTGTCTGTGTACCACGTGCATGTCTTGTACCCAAGGAGGCCAGAAGAAGGCATCCTATTCCCTAGGACTAGTTACAAACAGGTGTGAACCACCATGTGAGTGCTGGAAATTGAACCCAGGTCCTCTGGAAGAGCAGCCAGTGCTCTCAACCTCCCAGCCATCTTTCCAGCCCCAGGAAGTAAAATAACATATTTGCTGCAATTGTTTCTAAGGCTGGAAGCATCAAATTAACGTGTCTTTGGCTTGCATTGTGTTAAAGTGTTCGACTTTTAAAATTGCCATCTGGGTTGCCAAGTTGAGTTTCATTAAAACAACAGCATTAAAGAACCTTGGCTTGAGGACAGAACTTCCAACACTTTCTGAAATGGTCCTAAACACACTTCTGTGTTTTGTTTAAGTATGTATGCAGGGCAGCATCCTCAACATTAACAATTATAAAACCAAAATATCTAAGTCTGGGAAAAATGTTGAAGATGCTCTATGTCCTACAGCAGCAAATATTCAGCTAAAATTTAATTCTTTATGCAAAAATAAGCAAGCATCTTATTAGCATGCAAATTTGATTTCATCTCTAATAAATGGTAAAACTTTGTAAACTACATAATTGTTTTGTATTTCATTGTGATTTGCTATCCATATGTATTTTGCTTTAATGCCTACTTTATAAAATTTATACTGAGGGTCGTGCAAAAATTATATATATATATATGTATATATGCATATATATATATATATATATATACATATATATATATATATATATATATATGCAAAAGAGGATTGGGAATGGAAAGATTTTAAGACGATATGTTCAAGAGAATAGCAAGTAGATCTATAGATCTCTGGGACTATTTGGGGTGTGTCACAGTTGGAAGGGTGCACAGAGGCCAGGTTTATTGCAAAACAATGCATAATATAAATGACACTGCTGTCATGTCAAGAACAGCCCTTCCCCAAATGAGAATACTCATGCTATTGGTACTGTGCTGCAAGAGCCTGTTGTGTCCCCATCTTTCCAAGCAAGCCTTGGGAAATGATTTCAATCGAAGTTCCTGGGCCCCAGTGAGAGGTTCAGAACCCATTCTAGATGCCAAGAGTAGTGCAGAGCGATAGAGCCCAAGAGTCGTCCCTGACCCAGAAATCTCCCTGTGAGGCAGGGGACGGCCGGCTTGGGTTGGTAGGGTGACCAACCCTCCAGTGAACAGCCTTTCCTGCTCTTAGCACTGGAAGTTCTGTCTCCTGAGAATGACTTCAGTCCTTGGCAAGTAGGGACACTGGTCACTCTATCAAAGATGGGAACAGTTCTGCTAAGAGAGAGGACGGATGCTCTGGAGCCGCTGCTTGCACGAGCATGAATCTGATCATGGAAGGGCGTGGAGAGCTTGGAGTAAACCTCTAAGGCATCGCTTTTTAAATGTTATTAATGGTTTGGGAAACAGTCTTGTGAGGCAAAGCTGAAGACCTGCGTTTTTCTCCCCAGGAGGCAAAGCCTGAGGAGAAGGCCTTAATCGTCACATGGGAACCCAGTGGCACTGCTCGAACGATGCTAAGCAGCTGCTCTCAGCTGGGATTTGACAGGTTCAGAGGGATTCGAGTGAAGCGTTAGGAAGAACGCCTTGTCTTTGAGGACAGTTTTTGGACTATCTTGTGGGTTTTCTTCTCCCCCTCTGAGGAAAGAGAGAGGAGTCTACCTTTAAATACATATATAATTGTTTGTGAGGGACTTCCAGGCTCCCCGGAAACCCTCTTTTTCTCATTCCATGAATGGTTTACATCTTTACTGGGTGAGTGCCTAAGGCCAGTTGAACCCTGGAATTAATGAAAAAAGACACAAACCTTGTCCCTTAGGAGGTGGCGTTCCCCAAACAGTCAATCAAACATCAACCACCCGGCTTTTTTTTTTTTTTTTTTTTTTAGGTCATATCTTCTTGAAAGAGTCCCTAGAAGGATTTTTTTCCATTTCCTGCAAGCCTGGGCTTCTCAGGTAGTTTCTTCCAGATCTTGGAACTTCAACTAATTAAACTTAGCAAGCCACTGCCTGACCCCCACCACCTGACCTACTTTGGGTGCCATTTTGTTAGATTTTACTTCATATCTCCTCATATCACCTTCATAGAAGGTCAACAAAAATATTTCAGAGCTATAATTAATGCTACAGCTTTTGTTCTTTACTTCTCCTTTGAAGCCACAGAAAATTTCCCTCATATGGGCTCTGAGTTACGGTGGCAGCTATGGATCAAGATGGCTTCTTTTGACATTCTCTTTCTAGATGAGATTATAGTACCAATTCCCCTTGTGAAGGCAGAATTTCTATCAAAACGGAGGGAGTATGGAGGCATTTCTGTGTATGGAATAAATGTCTTGAATCGTTTTAAAAATAGAAAGCACTATTTATTTCCCCAGTGCATCAAGCTCTTGTATAGAGGTGACATCTTGGTATGGTCTGACTCAGGAAGTGAGAGGGCTGTTCACTGAGATGGTAACTGCCAGAATGGAGCACTAGAGAGAGCCCAGACGCTGTCACCTAGCCTGCCCGTCACAGATACTTCTGGGACTGCAGACGAGGGCGTCTGAGGGGCCGTGTGCTCACAAATGAGGCTCTTTCTCCAGTCTGTCAAGCTGCTTCCACAAGCAGGCAGTACATTCCCTAACAAGGCAACACCTCATTTCCTTCCCACAGGAGGAAAGCGCCTCTCTTTAAAAGCCCAGGGACTGTGTCACTGTGTTTACAGTATTTTAATTATTATAGACCCATTTGCTCAATTGGAGAGGCTGTGGATAACACTTAAATACCTGAATGGTCTAGCCTGTGTTCCGAGAGTCACTGAGCTCTGAAATGCTCATTTGCCAAACCCTGATGTCTCAGACCATTAGGCAGGTACTGAGATCTGTAATGATTTGGCCATTTTTAGTGACTAACACAGAGAATTGGTTCATTATCCTTAGCACCCACAACTAAACATACAGGTTAGGACTCTTAACTGAGTGATTGCTTTCTTAGTTCTGCCTGAAATGAAACATAAAATAGAGCAAAAGCCAGCCATCATTTTCCTCCAATGGCTGTGTTCTTAGTTGTCTCATGGAGTGTATCATGCCCTTAGCAGAAAGTAAGCATAGCAATCTCACTTGCATTTGGGGTAAACTATCTCCAGGCAAAATACTTGCTGCTTGGGTAGAAAGCATCTGTACCAACAGCCCACATGAGCTAACGAACGTCTCTGAACAGGCTGTTCAGTAGTCACAGCGTGGCTCAGCACTCATACCGAGGACTATATCATACAGAGGGAAAGTATGAAGTGAATAGAGATGAAGGCAGGCTCAAGATGGTTTTCCAATGTGCTGTACATTTCTTGGTCTGGCAGGGAAGCTGATTTGATATACAGTAATGAGCTTCCATTACCGGAGTGATGGAAAACCAAGAGGAATGAAAATGTGTTAAGTCCAACATAAATAGGGTTAGGGTATCTGGAAAGGAACAGATAAAGGGAGAAGAACCGAGCAAAGGTCTGGTGGATGCTAGTGAACAGATGGAGTCTGAGTCATCTCAGGATCAGAAGCCAGATACTCAATGTGGAGTGCTTATCTGCCATGTAAGCTCTCTCACACTCTCAGAACCTTTAGTGATACCCAGCACGGTTCTTGCCTTCCTACCTGCCCCACTCCCTTTGCTAGACCACCTTTTAAGGGATCTTGTTTGTCTTTGGGGATTAAACTCAAAGGCCTTCTGCGTGCTAGGTGAGCACTTTACCAACCGTGCCATATCCTCAGCCCAATGACATGGCTTTGACCATGGTGTAGTGTGTTTAGCAGTTTGAATGAGAAGGCTCCTCAGAAGCTCATATGTTTGATTATCTATTAGAAGTCTTTGGGAAGGGTTTAGAGGAGTGGCCTGTTGGAGGAAGTGTGTTACTGGAAAGTGTGGGCTTTGTGATTCCAAAAGTTTAGATCCTTCCCCTCTCTCTGTTTCTCTCTCTCTATTTCTCTCTCTCTGTTTCTCTCTCTCTGTTTCTCTCTCTCTGTTTCTCTCTCTCTGTTTCCCTCTCTCTCTCTCTCTCTCTCTCTCTCTCTCTCTCTCTCTCTCTCTCTCTCTCTCTCTCTCTCTCTCTCTCTCTCTCTCTCTCTCTCTCTTCCCTATTGATCAGGTGCAAGCTCTTGGCTATGGCTCCAGTACCATGCCTGTCTGCCTGCTGCCATGTTTCCCCCAAAGATGGTCATGGACTCACTCTCTGGAACTGTAAGCAAGCCTCCAATTAAATAGTGAAATGTTTTCCTTTGTAAGTGGTCTTAGTCATGGTATCTTTTCACAGTGATAGAATAGAAATGAGATGGAGTGTGACTCAGAGTGGACAGTGGGAAGTGTTACTCACTGAATGAATACATGTGGCAATGACAACTACCATGACCAAAAGCTTCCAGGGAAATTGGGGGAGTCTCCTCTTATTAGACTAGTGTGTGTGATCCATTTAAATCTTCTAGCCAGTGTGGATGGAAGTTTTTGTCCTGCCAGGTCCCTTGGCCATTTAATCCCAAATAAATACACAGAGACTTATATTAATTATAAACTGTTTGGCTGATGTCTCAGGCTTCTTATTGGCTAACTCTCTTAATTATTAATCCATTTCTATTAACCTATATATCTCCACTTGGTCTTAGCTTAATGGTGATGCCCAGGCCTCTTTATTCCTCAGCAGCTTCATGGCTTCTCCCTCTGGCATCCACTCCCCTGCCTTTCCTCTTCCCAGAATTCCCCTAGCCTGGTAGTTGTACTTATATTTCCTGCCTGGCTACTGGACAATCAGCATTTATTCATCAACCAATAAGAGAAACACATAGTCACAGTATACAGAAAGATATCCCCCATCTAGCTAGTGTCACCTGCAGGGCAATTATCAACAGTCTTTTGTCTTCTGAATTTTCTCTTTCTCGGTAGCCTAGCTATTGCTTGCAAAAGTCTGTAACCTCTCTCTCTATTCCAAATGCACAGGATAATTTGTATATAGTTGTTTTTGGATGTAAGAACTGGTAGTTTTATAGAATCTCATTCATCAAAGGATAGAATTTCCTTTTTGTACCCTCACATTTTAACATCATTATTTTACTTCACATGAGAAGTGTTGTTGTTTTTCAAGTTCTAAATTTTAGAAGTACAGATAACCTGCATTAGAGACTTCATATTACAAATCTCCCATCCAATTTCCCCTTTCAGCTCTGGACTTTGTATGTTGATAGCTCTGGTGTACAACTGGCTGAATTCTTAGACAGCCAGTAGAAAATTCCTCATAGTCCAGGATTTCAGTGCAAATAGATAAAGCTGGCCTATCTGGAACCATTGGGAGTGAACTAGGGTGAACTGAAAGACCTTGTCCCCTATGAATTCCATTTGGTATTTTCAAAGATAATGGTGGCAAAGTATAAATAATACATCTTTATTATCATATTTAGAATGTTGTTGTTTTCATTATGAAGCTATAAAGTATTTTAATCATGAGTACCATACTTATCTGCTGAGCCCTTAAACATTTCCTTGCTAGTTTTGAAACACATAAATACTATTGTATGAAATACCCACATACACACACATATGTGAATTGCACATGCAATTTCTGAGGTGCTGTTACAGAATATGGATAATTTTGGTTGTACATGATGTTTATGGAGGGCTATAAGTGGGAGATAGGAAGACAATGGATAAATTTAAATCATTCAGCACAAGCTACAAAATAGAGCTAGAAACAATAAGGCAAAAATGCCAACTGCTATCCTGTCCTGAGTTTCTGCGGACATCAGTAGGTATGAGGCCTTCTCACTCATCATGCATGGTATGTGGTGGAACCTAGTGCTGCTTGTGGTCAGTTCAAATCCCAATTCCGCTTCACTAGTTACATGACCTGGGAAATTGCTTGACAGCTCTGTGGCTATGTCCACCCCTGTCCAGGAGGGTTTGTAATGGTTGGTGCTGGTTGACTAATAGGATTAGTGGGTAGAGTTATACAGCTGGAGCTGGCACTTTAAGAGCGTTTCAAAGATTGATTGATTGGTTAAATGAATGACTATTGTTATTATGACATTACTGTTATTTCACAAAGTGGGAAAACTGTGCTGACAGGTTATCTTTCTTGGTCCTTTTCTCTTTCCTGTCATGTATAGTGCCCACCAGTATAGGGCAATTACAGTAGCTAAAACTGATCTTGGTAGCTCTGCATATATCTGCAGATCATTTTCAATGAAGCTCAAGTCTTTCAGAGAGAGATGAGGTTGCCTTCACTGTCTTCAAGTCTCTCCTAGTCAGCCCAATTGTTTGAGTTATCTGTAGGTGTTGGGTAGAATTGGTAGAGTTCTAAATGATATGGTAGAAACTCTCAGAGGCAGAATGGGATTGGGGTCTGAATGTAGCTACTCACTGGTCTGAAATTCCAGACTAGCTTTCACATCATCTTGAACATGACATTACTCTAATGTTAAAAGGAGAAAACAGAAGGCCTCACCAAGATGCTGATAAACAAATTAAATTTCTAAACCAACCACTAGACATTACCATAGCCTCCTTAGATGAAGAGTAGGCCTGACCAGCCAGAGAGAAGAGAGAAGACCACAGCCCACAGCCTCAAGGTACACATCATAATTTTTTTTCCATACTGGCTTTCTCTGTGGCTTTGGAGGCTGTCCTGGAACTAGCTCTTGTAGACCAGACTGGTCTCGAACTCACAGAAATCTACCTGCCTCTGCCTCTTGAATGCTGGAATTAGAGGCAGGTGTGTACCACCACCACCCAGCACATACGTTAATTCTAAGGTTTCTAAAAGTGACTTACTTTAAACCCTCTTATTTCTGGATTGGGAACTTTTTTTTATTTTGTATGTCTGTCTTCCTGTCCTTACTCATTCTTACTTTATTTTGACTATAGAATATTTCTTACTGTGCCTCAAATTGCTTTTGCCTCAGCCTAGTGAATATTGGAATCTCAGCTACATGCTACGAGGTCTGGCTTCTCATACCCTCTTACAAACATTGCTCCTACCAGATCCAAACACAGTTACAAGAATGTGATCAGTTTTAAAGTTTCAGCAATACAAAATAAAGACAACTATCAAGCACTGTACATCATTTGGATATCGAGAAACAGTACAGTCCTACCTAATGTGTCACATAGTACAAAACCACAGCAAGGATATAAAAAATTGTCAGATCTCAAATGTCACAACCATAGAAGATTTTTACTCCATACAACACAACTAAGATGCTGAAGAAATGTTAAGAATTCGGGCTTGTTTCTACATACATATCTAAGATGTAAACAATTCCAGGAAGCAATATACCATTATTTCTGTTATAAACTAACAGTTGGAAATAAATGCACTCACCACCATGTCTTAAGGGTTTATTCTGTGCCAGGCAGTATGTCTAAGTATTTTGTCAGCATCAATTCATAACTGAATGGAAAATCTTGCACAAGTCACAGACGCTGAGACAGGGTTTCATCAGACACAATCTGAGGTCACATTGCTATGTTTCAGAATAGACAATATCACTCTGAACTTAAAGGTTCACAATCCAGCAGAAGCTGATGTTCAGCTTTCCTCGTGTTATACTATATGGTCCCCTGGTCCCTGACAACTGACTGTTCTTGTGGCCTTGTGACTAATGCTGGCTAGTGGAACACAAAAGGAAGTTTGTGGGGATCTCAGGAAAACAACTTAAAAAGCTTCTCAAATGGCAAGACCCCTTCTTTTTTGTCTTTCTTCCCCCCGCCTCACCCCCTGTAACATGTAAAATAAATAAAAGACTAAGGGTCAGATACTTGAGTTCAAGCTTCAAGCTGAAGATCAGAAAAGCAAAGCAGCCAAGCCAGCTCTGAGATGCTGCCCCTGTCTCTAATACCTCTCGTGAGTCTTGGGTTTAAAGGTGTGAGCTCTTTTACTCTTTTAGACTGACTCAGTCTCATGTAGCCCTGGGTGACCCTGACCTCAGAGAGAACCATCTGCCTTTGTTTCCTGAGTCCTGGGATTACAGGTGTGTGCCACCACTGCCTGGCTTCTATGGCTAATTAGTATGGCTATTTTGTAATTTTGATTTCCAGTGGCTTTAATAAATCATAAACATTATATCACCACACCCCATCCCTTTTCAGACTTAGAACTTGAATGTGAGTGCTCGCACAGGAGTGTGGCCTTCACATATGTTAGGTTGATGGAACACAGAGCTAAACAAAGACCCCACGGAGCCCTGTCTGTCCATATATGGGCTCCTTTATCTTACTAATATCCAAAATATTGTATGTATGTATGTAGTGTCTGTGTATGTGTGCCTGTGTGTGTGTGTGTGTGTGTGTGTGTGTGTGTGTGTGTGTGTGTACAGTAGCATACCTGTCACATTTTTCACATAGAAATCAGAGGGCAATTCATGGGTGTAGGTTCTCTCCAGCCCGTTTGTATGATCCTGTATCAAGTTCATGCCACTTAACATTCATGCAAATTCCTCTACTTGTCCAGTTACCTCACCAGCTCTATAGCCAAGAATTTTTTAAGTCTTTGTTTCAAGGCATTTCACTTTATTTTTTTGTTCTTTTACTTTTCCTGTGATGACACCTTTACCATCATTCTCCATCTCTTTATACACACGTTTCTGCTACATGTCTATATTGCTCATTCTCTACCATTCCCCTCTCTCTCCTCTCCTCTTTCAGTAGCTTCTTCCCATTTCTACCCCAGGATCACTTCCAAACTCTGTCCACAGGTCTCTCAGTTTTGAAAATAGTCAATATGAGAATTAAGAATCCACACAGAGAGTGAGCTGCAATTTTGAATGCAAATATAAGAATTGTATTTGCATGGTAGGATTACGGATAATTTCATGACTACCCTGTCACTAATAATGCTTTCTAATGTTATTTGTTTTCAATAAAACATAATGGTAGAGTGCTTGCTTTTTAATTCTGTCTAAAGCACTATTAACTATTTTGTGCTTATTTATAACTTTTACTATTTTTTCTTGAAGACCATGCAAGTTTCTCTCTCAATTGAGCATGTTCATTGGTTGCCATTGATGTATATATAGTCTGAAAAGTCAAGCCTGCTCCTTGGTAGGAACAATAACAAGGATTGGAAGGTTAAATAATTCTATCAAAAAAAATCATAAAACACAGTTTAATCTCTTCCTAAACTAGGATTTAGAGCTTGTCTTCAGGTTGATATTGTAAATGTCAATGACTTGCTTCATGCAGCAATGGCCCTAATTGAAAATTAATATTTGGCTCATTTAATCTTAGAGGCATCTTGCCTAAACTTTTCATTAATACAAACAAAATATATGCTGAGAAGGAAGAGTAGAGGGCAAAGTACTTATTTATTGTTGACACCAAGCAGCCATTGATTCATGAACTGAACATTTCTCTCACCTGGGTATGGTGGTGCACACTTGGAGGGACAGAGGCAGGAGCGAGTTGAGTTGGAGGCTAGTCTGGGCCATATTGAGAGTTCAAGCTTCATCTGATTTCATTATGAAATTCTGTGTGTGCAAACAAGGGTTAGTGATGTAGCTAGGTAGCAGAGTACTTGCTTGTCATGCACAAGGCCCTGTTTTTGGTTTTTAGCACTGAAAAATAATACATGAGCATCCCCTTCCACTTACTCAGTGGCCACCTCCATCTCATTTCATTGATTCACAGCGGATTTGATAGATTCATAGCTACTGCTTCCGGTAGTCTGGCTCCTAAAATCACTGGCCAATGGAATCTATTGAGAAAACAGTTCAGAGACCTGAAATTCTTTCCCACTAGTCATATTTTCATTTTAAGGCATCTTTTAGCTTCAACCCCAGAAGACGTGGTATGGTTTTTCTTTCAATCTTGAGATTATGCCTGTGCCAGCAGAGATTTTTTTCCCCTAAGATGACTGGGGGTGGGAGGGGGTAGATTCTGATTAAAATTTCTTAAAAGAGGAACAGTCTTGACAACTAAAATAAGGTTCACCTTCATTTGTGAAACTGAAGTTTGGAGCAGTCCGTGCCTTGTTACCAGTAACTCTGAGAAGTTCACATGAATTCTCAGAGTTTGGTGCATCTGTCTGGACTGAGTCATTGGGCTATTAGTGAAAGCAGGGAGCCAGGCATTTTCTGAGGTTATTTATTAATGTTACCTGTGCTTTTAAGAGGGGCCTACCAGCTACTGCAGCATCATTATATCTCAGGCTTTTAACTCTTTCATGCCACCTGGCATTTTTCACAGTATCTCAGCTTGCTGTCATTAGCAAAAACCAGGTGGATCTCATTTGGGAAGGAAAAAAATATTTTCCTTCACAGTTCCAAGCCAGCTATCAGGAAATGTAATAATTAAGTTATGTTCCGTGAATTATAAATTGTGTTGTCTTGTGTAGGTAGTTCAGATGTTTGTTGTCTGTTCATACAGTAAATCTGTCTCTTTTCCCTTTCTCTCCCTTTTTTTCTTACAATATTAAATGCCAGTTCAATGGTTTCCTTATCTTAGGAGGCCAGCTGTTTCCTGACGTTTGGATCTAGCCTTTGCTTTCCAAATCAATGTCTGTCATAAGGAGACAGAAATATGTGTGTGACTTACAGGATTTGTCTTCATAATGATGAATGTTTAGCTACAGCATTGATTATAAAAATAGCATCCAGACTCAGAGAAGCAATTTAAAGCCATGGTATCTGTCTGTTAAAATCATTAAAAGCTAATGAGTATGTTTCTTTGTTGTACTTAATCTTTCTGCAATCTGACTGGAGCATTAATGTTGGAAAGATCACACTCAGTGTATGCTAAGCATTTTGTTTATTGGGATCCAACTTCTATGCTAACTATTTAGCCCATAGCTAAAATGTAGTATATGGTAGAATCTGCTTCTTAATTAACAGATATGTGGAAAAGAACCCAGATTCAGACAAATGGAAAGAACATTCCAATGGTCTGTGCATCACCTACTTGAAGATACATTAAGTGTGATTGGAATTTGAAATCCTTGTGTGAACAGTTGTTTTTCAGAGGGATCAAAGTAGGGTCTGGGCACATCCTTCTGCTGCTACCTCATAATTGTATCAGATGTTTGATGATGCTAATCAATTGATTACATTTTCCATGCCTCTTGCTAGGGTTGTAGTTCATTTTCTCCATTTTTAAGGCAACAAAATCACAGCTTTTCCTCTAAATTGAGTGAGTGTATCATAAAGCAAGTAGCTTCACAAAACACCTGAAGCTCGTTTCAGAAATCTGGTTCTTTTTTAAATCTGTATGTAATTATAGCTAGCATATTCAAAGAGGCATATGTTTTAGATAAGGTACATTTCCATGGACATTGTATTGTCCAGGCCCTATTTGATTTGTCAAAAGAAAATGAAACATTAAAAAATCAGTTTAGGGGTGTCTGTGGAGATGTCTAATTTGGTAAAGTTTGTAGGCTTTACATCAAAATATCGCAAGAGCCTACTCAATAGAGGGGATCCTGACTCTCCCCGAAGGAGAAACCACCCAGAAACTTCCAGAAAACTGACTGTCATGTCATGCTTCACTGCTCCCAGAGTCACTGTTCAGCTAGCTCAGCAGAGCGCTAGACAGAGTTTAGTAGCCAAGGCAAACAGTTCAACCATAGATGCAGTTATAGGCTGAAGGGGTTTGCACCACCAAGGCCACTGCCTGGAGTTGTAGACTCACTCATGCCTCCCCAGTCTTCTTCACTGCCTCGTTGTCACAGGGCCAAAATCACATCTTCCAGTGTTCAATGATTATAAAGATAGATTCAGCTCCTTAAAGGAGTTCTGAAGAAATCCTTCAACCACAGTTAAAATAATCACTCTATCTCATTTTCTAGGCGCTGTAACTAGTCAAACATGAGTTAACTATGATCATTTAGTGTGTGTTCTTTTAATCGAAGTCTTAATGTTAACACTCTTCCCTCCCTTTACATCTCATCTTATCTATGAATCAAATTACATATCTAGCTTTAACTTTACCTTATCTTATATTGGAAGCAGACAGTACTCGAAAGATTTTCTCCCCAACATTCATTTGGAACCCAGATTTTTGAAAGAATTGTGTGAGGGGAATTGCAGAGCAAACAACAGTGGCAGGCAGTGCCGTGCTTCTTACTGTGCTTTCAAAACCCTTTTCAATCTCTTAGCATTGTCGGATTGAAAGGCCATTGAGACTACCTCATCTCTAAAGGGCTCTAAAAATTCCCCAGGGTTCCGAGACTTGCTGTGGAGCAGAGCTGCAATCAGTCAGGGGATACAAACTGACAGTCACCGAAGGAACCTTTCTCTGGATGAAAGAAGGTAAATGCCAAGCCCGGAAACTACTGAAAACTGATTGAACATCAAGTCACCGAGTTTTCCTTTAGTCACTGCTGTCCAGTGTGTGAGCTGAGAAGCCGTTATTAGTGCTGAGAAGTCTCTTGATTTCATTACTCCAGGAAGGGTGTGAATGCCATTTCAGAATAAACCAATATAAAACACTACACTGAATTCCTCAATTGAGCATTATCATACAATGCGCATCTATGCCAATTTCATTATTACACTGTAACATTTTATATTGTCTTTTTCTCTTAGGAGGTACAGAGCAGCCATGATTGAGCCCAAATGACACAGGAGAGGAGTGAGGGAGTATATCATAATAACAATCAGTCTTAGAATTGCCCTGCTGATATCACACCAATATCAGTATTTGGGGACAAGGATTATAGTGACAATATTCATGGTTGTAATCACAGGTCAGTCTTGGGAGGTTAAGAAACAAGCGTTAAGTCACCCGGAATAACATTGGTGATAACAATTTTTATAACATTTTCTCTGGTAGGTGAAATGGTAAAAATTACGTTTAAAATGAATCATTTTAAATAAATAATAAAACGACATAGGAAACATCGGAGAACAAATGGAAAAAGGGAAAAAATCCACTCTAATTCTACTAGGCATGATCCACGGTGGGTATGCTATGTTTGTTTTGGGTAGTAAGTATCTTCTAGTATTTGACTTACAACCAAAGAAGAAATCATACAGAGAACTAAAGATGAATCAACAGTTCAGTAACTATTTACAAAATGCTGACACTTAGAATATTGTCTTAAGTGCAATATTCAGCTCAAAATCCTGGTTAATACCTATGGAGTAGGTCTGGAAGGCCTTGATGGAGTGTCCAGTTAGAAGTGAGGAAATTGTTCACAAGGTCTTAAACACGTCACCCTGTGCCACCTGACTCCATAGCCTGTGTCCTTAACTTGTGTTTTACACTGACATTTGAACTGTCACAACACTGTCAGGAATACCTTGAAATCTGAGGGTTTGGTTGCTCAGACAATTACTTGGGTTCCTTGTGTTTCTGGGAGACAGGTTGGGTAATTTGGGGTCTCTAAGTAGAGCAGCTGCAAAACCCTAGCTTCTGTATTGCTGCCAGTAAACCATGAACTTACATGGATCATTGTTCTATCAGACTCCTAGGAAATGGTCAAGTTGATGGAAGATTTTTACATTTTATTGGCTTTCCTTTAGTAGAAGAAGCCAATCAGATTGGTTCATAAGCACAACCTGCTTTTACTTGTTTTAACTTTCAGAATGGACACTAACAAAAGAAATTTTTATTTGAAAATCACTGTAAAAATATTTTTGTTTACTTTAAATTCTGAATAACAGCACATTTTAGAAATAATGAATCAGACTACAAAACCTGGGATTCTACCCCCAGGGATCCTGCTGCTGACTCTGTGTTCCAGTGTACAGTTCTTGCTTACCGTCTCACAGCTGTGCCAACATTTCTCAACACATCTGTGTCCTCATTTCCAAATGCACTGAGGTAGGGACAACTTCATACATCTTTAAGGGTGAGCTACATGATGTTTACAAGGCCATCATAGATAAACAAAGATGTTTCCAGAGCACTGACTACAAGAGCAAACAACAAAAACAAAAGCCGTTAGCAATCTAGAAACAACCACAAAGTTCATCCTATGTACATATTACTGAATCTCACCATGGATTATTGTGCAACCGCTAAAATTACTCAGGTGAATTTAAGTTCTACCATGAAGTCCAAAATACTGTTCAAAATTACTTTTGAAGGCCTCAGCAAGTATATAGGCAGGCACCACCTTAGGAATTACTAGACAAACATCTACTATACATTAACTGATGAAAACAGATTGCAGGATTTCTCTGCATCTCTACTTGTCATTTCACATCCCTGGAGCTTTTACTTTCCTGAGATTACTGTCTGATCTCTTTAGGTATTTTCTGTGCCAACTCTGTATTTGTCTCCTTTCTTGGGCTGATCACAGTTCATAATCCTTTTATTCTCATGAAAGTCTGTCTTACTCTTAGCCACTGAGCCATTTCTCCAGCCCCATCCAAGTCTGTCTCTATGGCCTTATAACAGAAACATATAGGTTGAACCTGTGTCTGTTCTCCTGACTATCATAACCCCAATAATCCAGTGCAAACTGCACACTGACAAAGCATGGTGATGCACATAGCAGGCACGCATAGAAGAATTCACTGTGAACGTTAGCGGAGATTTTCTTATGAGATAGCATACTATAGTGGCCAATAAAGAGAGGCAAGCTTTTCAATCTATTTTCAGATTTAAAAAAAATAGTATGGGAGGGAGGAAGGGAGAGAGAGGGAACTGGGATCCATATGTAAAATAAGAAAAACTAATAAAAACGTAAGACAAAAAAGTATATGGATCACATTTTGGCTATCACCAAGAACTCTGTGAGCATTCAGACTTGCCTAAACGACTTTAGTGTTCACTAACTCATTTTGGGATAACCATTGCTCTCCATGGCATCTCCATGGAGGATACTGACAATGAGAGATGTCTATGCCATGTCTTCTGGTTCTGTATGAAGGAGCTTCAGGATTCACGGAGACAATTGCTAGTGGATGTGCTCGTTTGTTTCTCTCTGATTTCTGTTAAGTGTGCTGTTTGGTGATGTACATTTTGCTAATGAGTTTGTTTAAATTTGCATTTTCTGAGTCTCCCAAGATACGCTGAAGTGTGGCCCCAGGTGGGTTGGAAGATGCCTTACTTACTAATAGTAATGAGGACACACACACACACACACACGATAAGACAGGAAAGCTGAAGAAACTAGGACAGGGCAACATGAACTAGAAGAGAAGCGTTTCCATTCTCATCATATAAGCACGTGGTAACACTGAAGATAGAACAGAAACAGATCCTAGACATGTGACAGTACTTCCAGAAAGATGAATGTGTGTTGCCTCAAACTCCAGAAGCCAAAGAAACTCACCTGAAGATACTGCAGTGACTCAGCATGGAGGCTAAGCTTTGGTATGCTATTGAAGTTATCTATTCAAAGTAGCAGCTGATTTTCCTTCCACAAGGGAAGCCTGAAATATATGGGGGTGGGAGTAGGGAGTATGAAAACTCGATTAGCCAAAAGCTTGCCTTAGGCATGCTGATGAACTGTGGATACCCCCCCCAGATGTCTGTGTGTTGGAAGAGAATGGGTAGAGTCGATCAACACACACACACTCACATACCACGTTCTGATATCATTTCATTTTGAGAACATTCAAGGGCCTCACTCCTTTGAAACCAAGGTTTTCCCACTTTGTCACTTATCATTTTGCATTTTGTCAGAATGTCAAGTGTATTTCTAATTTACTTTGTTATCTAAAATATCTCACCTCTCTCTCTCTCTCTCTCTCTCTCTCTCTCTCTCTCTCTCTCTCTCTCTCTCTCTCTCTCTCTCTGCCCTTTGAAACCTCACCATTGACCTACTAGAAAGAATCTTGATCTCAGTAATCACGACTCTACTTCTCCCAAATACCTTTCTTGGTCTCTATCTTCTAGATTTAAGACTTAATTCTACCCACAACCTTGACAACCAAAAATGTGTATTCATACATTGGCAAATATCTAGTAAAAGTAAGTTCCCAGCTGAGAGCTGTTCCTCTAAACCACCTTTATCTGGCAATGAGAGCTGTGGTTAGCATTGGTCTAGCACCTCATAACCTACAAAACATCAGAATGTGTTACGGCAGGTTTCAGAAAATCAGTTCTTTTTCTCACCAAGGAACACAGTATGAAAAAGTCGTGCTTAACAGTGATCTTGCACAGGCTCTTGTCACAAAAAGTTGTTGCCCAGTGGGAAGCTGACAAATGGAACTTTCCTCTTGGTTTTTAGCTCCTTTCATGCCACCTGCAGTTTGGGACACTGGGGCAAGTGTTTTGTTCACTTTACCCCCCCCCTTTTTTAGAAAATGTCAAAAGAAATACTGGCTGTAAAGAATATGGCATAACTTAAATTATTAACTATGTTGCATTAGCTTATCGCGTGTGCGCCTATTCTTCAGGAGTGTGGAAGAAAGCAGGGAGGGAACAGTCAGGGAATCTCACCTTCTGTTGACAGCCAAAAGTCTGTAGGGGAAAACCCAACTGATGCTTTAAACTCATTCAGAATCCAGGGCAGCTGAGTGTGAAATGACCTTGAGGTCTTTAACACTGTGTGGCCAGTGCATTTAATGGTTGTCTTGGCTTTGTTCAATATATTATTGTTTTGTCATTTCAGCTATTGATCTTTTCCTATATCTGATGTTGTCTAACATGCATGCATGTTTCTGTCCCTCCCTCCATCCTCCCCCCTCCTCTTCCCCTCCCTCCATTCCTCTCCTCTTCTGCTTCTTCCTTCTCTCTTGTTCTGTTTGTCTCTAGCATGTGAAACCTTGGCCTCAGGTGTTAGATTAAGGATAATGGCTGTAGAACCAGATAATTCCAAATCCAATCCTAGTGTCAACTCCTTTGTCATTCTCAACATTACAGTGGAGCACACAATACAGTACAGTGCCTACTCTATCAGCCAAGTCCCTTCAGTTATGAGTGACACATAACCTTCTGCAAGATGACATAAGGGAAAAACTGTGAGCAAAAGTCTGTAAGTACCTTAGGCAGTTAGACCTAGGGTTTAGGTACCATAGCAACAATTCATCTCTTAGCTTCAATATCATCAACAAAGGGTATATTCTCAGATGAGTAAATATTAATGTAAAAAGATGGGAAATTAACACATATAGAAGTCTATTTGCAATCTGTGGAGCAAGTGAATGAAAGGAAAAATGAATACTACACTACAGGATACTATTTTGTGTGTGTGTGGCTACAGCTCTGGCTGTCCTGTAGATAAGGTTGGCCTTGAACTCACAGAGGTGTGCCTGCCTCTGCCTCCCCGGTGCTGGGATTAAAGGTGTGTGCCACATACTGAATTTGATGAATGTCCCTTAAGGCTACCCTGAGCCACAGAAGACTAGCTGCAGTTCAGGCAGCAGTTTTGAAATTTGTCACTGATTTGCACCACGGGGTGTGAGTTGATATCTGAAGTGGCCACCGTGTTGGTGGAGAATGGACAGGACAAGCCTGTGTAGCATATGCTGCATCAACTCAGCCTGGAGGCATCTAATAAAGATGAAGGCAGGACCTAGGCCATACCATAAGAGGAGCCTGGTGGCGCTCAGAAAAAAATACAACAAAACAAAATAAAACCAAAACCAAAGCTGTTAAAGCTAATTGAAAAGCTCAATTAAGTCATGCTATACAAAAGGCATCTCCTGGAGTAACTTTCTCCTGTCACATGCTTTGAAAAGGACATCATGTTTGGTTTATGTGTGTCTCATACTTTCTTCTTTAGATTTCTAGAAATAGCTTATATGCCTCTAATCAGCACATATTTTACCCTTCCCGTGTCCTGACGCTGTTCCTTTCTTCCTGTCCCACCTTCTACATAAATAAGAGTACATTTTGTACTTGTCATTGACTTTTGTTGACGCCATATGTGTATCTGAGAGGTTTATCTCTACAGACAAAAGGTGCCATGTTGGTGGTGCATTATGTCTTGCTAATTTCCAAACACATGTATTTGTTCCAGAGATAGCAACCAGGAGAGCTGTGTATTTTATGCCATCAGAATTTTATTGTCAGTTTTAGGTATTCTGTAATCTCAATTTATTAATATTCACTTTGAATGAGTTACTGCTTGATAGAGAGCCATTAAATATTAAGCTAGTGGGTGAATTTTGATTTTTCTGTTCTGTTTTTTTTTTTCTTTACTGGGGCCAAGTAGCTTTTTCAATTCTACATTTACTTCCTAGCATTTTTTTAGTGTTATCTCTGTAGTCTAAAAGAGGCCTTCTCTTTTGTTTTAAAATTTTTTCATTGGATAACTTAAAATAGAGATATTCCTTTCAAAATAAGAAATTTTACATATACATATTACAGGTTCCATATTTATTGGTTTTACGCCTTCTGTATTCATTGGAGATGATGTGTATATATTCATATATTACATACAGCACTCATATTTATGTAATAATGTGCCTTTTTAAAAACAAGGACTCATACATCTCAGAATGGCCTCAAATTCCAACAAGATCATTTTTGTCATTCGCAAAAATGATTTTGAGCTTCTGATATTCCTCCAATGCTTCCTGAGGGCAGGGATTATGAGCATGCTCAGTATCATCTATTTTTTATTATGTTACTTATAAGTTTAACCCAAGATGTTTGCTGTGTTCTTCGATGAACAAGTATTGAGAATCTCTCTGTACCTTTAATACTATATAGCAACCTCAGTGTC